>UXSR01000547.1:0-27192 GCA_900604375.1 Mesocestoides corti
GCGAAGGTTTCAGTGTTTCGGTGAAGTCACATGGCTTAGTCGCACGTCATTGCTAAGGACGTTGGTTAAAAAACAGGCATGTTGGATCACACAAAGCCGTAAATTGGTGTGTTTTTTGAATTACCGTAAGTGGAATTGCATTTTGATAATGTCCCGATTAGCGTAATTCGGCAGTTGTCACTTCCAGGTAGAGCACCCCTTGTCCGCATTCATCGCAGACGGTGAATTTCAAGGCTGCGGGTTTGCGAACTAAACCCAACTCCTAAAGAGGACCAAACCAACAAGAAGATGTGTTAAGTGGGCATGATTGCGGTAAACCAACCAGTAGAGTAACTGGAATATTGAAATTAATTCAACGGTTTGAAGTTTGTGCCGAAGGGTCGATGATAGAGGAGTATAAACTTCGTGAAGTTAATGTGTTTACGTCTAAAATCCGCTTTCTATCCACATGTACACCACTTTCGATTTCAAATTGACCGCTCTCATTTGATTGGCTCATTCCTCCAAACGCCGTGACTGGAATGGTGTTGCCACGTCAAATACGTATATTCATGCCTTCGATTGTCGTGGATTCTACCTCAAAACGCTTATCTGACTCTCAACTTATTGCTTAAACACCTTGCTAACAGGCAATCCGCCGTAGAACACCCATTTTTTCACAATCACCGCCACTTCATGACACTTTTGGAAAATTTCGCGTGTTTTCACTTTTTAGCATTCTCTTTTTTAGATCCGATTAACTATGCCCAATCGATAAATCGACCCGAATTAATGCACCCCATTACAAAT
The DNA here is from genome assembly GCA_900604375.1 of Mesocestoides corti. Classification (NCBI taxonomy): domain Eukaryota; kingdom Metazoa; phylum Platyhelminthes; class Cestoda; order Cyclophyllidea; family Mesocestoididae; genus Mesocestoides; species Mesocestoides corti. Next base: position 790 of record UXSR01000547.1, read on the forward strand.
AGGGCATGTTCCACTACAACGAAACATTTGTGAACGTCAGTTGCTTTCCTTGTTCGTCCTTGATTCAGGCACTTTTAACCCCTTTTGCAATCGAATTTTCACGCCGTGTATTCACGACCATGTGCTCGTTTTGGTGATCAATAATCAATCAGCTCACGAACACGGTTCACTGATTACAACTCATTTGCACTCAGGTACGATTATTGATTTTTGTACTTGGGTTGACAAAACGGCTGAATAAACCGCTTCTTCTGATTGGTCACTCAGCCTACCAATAATACTGATTTGTACAAACCTAGCACCTGCACGCTGATCTGCTTAAGTGATACAAAATCCACGAAGCATTTTGATCTGTTAGATAATAATCAATTAACGCATTCAAAATTGCGGAATAACTAGTTATGTTCAACCCCTTTTCGTTGTTTTTGTTAAAAGAAAAAAAAGAATATTTTTAAAGTAGGAACAATTAGTTACAGTAATATGAAGGTGTCATTAACTCTCCTTTTCCACTGTAACATTTCAAATGTACAAGCTTCATAGCAAGGGAAGGGATGTTGCTTTTCTGATTAATTATTGGTTCAGGCGGATACAGCTATCTTCTCGACCAATAGGAAGATTTCATCTCAGGATTTATTCAGACTAGCACGTTTAAATTGCCCAACACTGTGAACAGCTAAATGTCCCGTGTTTGCGCTAACTGCCGAGTGGTCTGCTTTACCAATTGCCACTCATGCCAAAACAAAACCACCATGGGGTATCAGGAGTACCTGAAAACAAACAAACACGCCGCCATCTTGAACACAGTGGTAGCAATCGAATTGCCGATCGGCTTCGTGGGCATCTTCAACAACCTCATCTGCCTCTACGTCTTGCTGTGTTATCGATTTACACGCCACACAACTCAACGCCTCGTGATCACGGAAAGCCTTATTGACATGCTCATCGTCTTCACGTGCTTATTGGTTAGTCTTGAATGCAAATCCGCCATTTTTGAGATTTCGCTGCCATGGCAACTGTTCAGCTCAGTTGTTCTGGAGACGTTCTATCAGGTGATTGGCTGTTTCCAGTTATACCGAACGTGGGTGGCCGTATTGATTGGACTCGAGCGATACCTCTTGGTGTGTTGGCCCCTCCTCTTTCGATCAAGATGGACTCTTGCCATGGTGAACGTCCTTCTAGCTGTCAGTGCGGCCCTCGCATTGACTGTTCGAAGTCCCCTATTCGTGAATACACTGCTTGACCTCGATGCTCGGTGGATGGGGACGTCGTTAGTGCATCGAGTCAACGCTCTCTTAGACATTATCTTTCAGACAGTACTCCCACTCACCCTGCTCCACCTCATGTCCTCTTCAGTAAACGTGACCAGCATGAAAACTAGCCAATGGCGAGGCAATACGTGGACCCTCCCAAACACCCCTTCAAAGAGGAATTACGAGATATACAAACGGACCACCATGAGGATCAACAGATCGATGAAGGTGGTGCGTGTCGTGTACACCATCCTCATGCTTCCAGCGTTGCCGTACTCCCTTCTAACACTCACGAGGTGGCATGAACATCGCGATAATAGCTACTGGGTGGTTGCCGTGGTGATGAATGGGACCAAGTCCCTTGCTCACATCTCCCGTCTACTGATCTCCACTGCTGACTTCTACATCTACGTGGCGTGCTGGCCACGATTCAGACGACTACTTGGAGGGAACTTCAGGGTGAAACGAACCACCATCATACGATTCGCCCTACCGACAAAATCGCGAACAAGCTGTCGCCATGACACGGCGAATGGTATTTACTCTGCGTCAACTTGAGTGAGTAGTTGCAGCGAATTTTGCCGGGATAAGGCGTAAATTTCGTCTTGTATTTTCCTACCAAATTGCCGCAGGATCAAGCTAGAGAACAGCACAAAGTCAACACAAAACGCATTTGATCTACCGGCCAAAGAACGCGGACATTAACACGATCCCGGACGTTAGCTGTGGTGAATACGCGCAATTTAACTTTTGTAATTCTACCAATGTCTTTGTCATATTTACCTGCTTGTTGCCTTGACTTCTTGTTTGGTTGATTTTTAAGGAGTTGGGATTCATTTAAACAAAAATCACAACGGTGCAGGTTCCGACTTTCCCCCATCACTTTCTGAGGAGTTACGTAGGCGTGGTCAAGGTAATTCGACGTAGTTAAACAAAAATGTAGAGGAAAGAATTGAAAACGTCTTTTTGAAATCTTTTTAATCCACTGTCACAATGCACTTTATTCACGCAAATTTGAAACAAAGTAATGGTTTCCTGTACTTGCGAATATGGACCAATGAAAGACAGGAATGAGGAACAGAGGCAAATCAGGTGTTTAAACAACCTTTCACATACACGCCTTCCTTTTGGGTCTATCTCAAACTTTAGGAATAAATTTGTGAGTAAACTAGTGATTAATTTGGTGTTTTGGCAGGATTATCATCATGTTCATTCATGACCAAACGTAGTGCTACTTTGTTACTTGCGCTTACGCATCATTGGCTCCAGTTTCAGCCAATCATCGCGTGCTCCCTAAATAGGCCCACAATGACACATACCTAGCGGGCTAAGAAACCGGCTGCCGAGGGCCTAACACTGGAGCAACTAAATCGATGTTGCTATTGTGACATTGAATTGATACAAGGAGCTGAAACTGCAGACATGACTAGACTAAACGTGATTTTATTCGTCATTATCGACTTAGTAAGTGAGCTACACTACTGCACTAACCCAGAACCCGGTTAATTGACTAAACAGAGCACCCAAGAAAAACAGGTCTAGCTTTAAATGAGCCGGCCGTGGTGCAGAAACAAAAACCGGAAATTTTTGCTCCTTGTTGCTCCAAATATCACTTGTAGCCACCAGCAAGCCAGCACACTTAACCTTCGTGAGCGAACGCAGTTTGCAAGTGGGACCAAACTCAAATCAATCGATTTTTTCGTGGACAGACAGCCACCGCGCGTGAGTGATGCGTGCATGCTGGCCCGACTGTACCAATGACTCACCCTCTTTGTTATTGATATTTTGTTAGCAGTGGCCTGTAACGCACGCGTATCGATACGCACACAGAAGTTATTTACTCGATATTACGCCACTCAACTTGACTGGCGTGACGCGGATAAACGGTCGCGGTCTCTTTCGACTCTGTCTTCTCTCTTATTGGGTTATGACCGGCTGTTATCGATAGGGTTTTGTGGTTGTGCTAATTTAGGCCCCTACACACAGTTGAAATCATGTCGTATCCAGGACAGACGCACATTTGTCGCGGAAAGCAGTTGTTGGTGAATTGAGAGATTTAACCCGAGAAGTCACACAAACATTTTAAACTCAACTAAACGTAACGATTTCGCCATTGGAAGCTGTTTATTTTTACTCCCTGATCTTGTTACCTTGTGATACGTTGTCAAGATGGTAAATTTGATGACAAGTGGGACGCTATGGAAGTTGCTTACCAAATTTTTTGACGCTGTTTTTGTGAATCTGAGCCAGAAACGCGGGACCATAGTGGAGAGTGTCAGATCTCCCAAGAATCTATGCCTCTCGCATAGTCGTATTTGTTCATACACACCATTTCCTACATTCAGATTGACCGCCGCAATCTTATTGGCTTGCGCCACTATGGACTGAGTCATTTACGCCATTTGCATCTAACGTTAATCGATGAGAATTATATTTGGCGCGCCACACTTTCAGATACCAAAATCTTTCTCTGAATGATATCACACCTTCAGAATATGCATATACGAGCCCACAAACGAGATATTTGAAGTTCACGTAGGACATCGAATTTGTCTTCGACCACAAAGATGGCGAAATGCGGCCAAATCTACCATTTTTGTGCCTAAATTTTCCTTCTCAAACCCAACAAATAATCTCTGAGGGCCACATATTTTGGAATCGGAAGACGACCAATCAAATCCTCCAAAATTAACCAATCAGCTATTGACACTGGGGGTAGCTCCCTCCTTGTTGAGGCTGTGGCGACAAAGGGAAATCACTATTCAATGAGGTTTTATTTCTAAACATAAATTAGTGTTTGTTTTACTCAGGACGTAGAAAAAATGCCCTGAAAATCCCGGGAAATGAAACAATTGCAACAAACAGACAAGTGGATTTCCAGTCACGTAATATTGTCTTAGTTGTTGCTGAGTAGGTCGTGGCCACAACAGAGAACCACTCTAAATTTTTCAGTTGCACATGTACAAGAAACATGTCAATCGTCCTGGATGGTTTCTTGATTTCTAGGGTCTGCCGAAAAGACCAGTCGAGCCATCGAACGAAGCGGTTTCCTGCTCCGTCCAAGGCCGCCATGTAACCAGGCGGTTCCGTCAGTGGGATTCACCGTGCACACTGCGTAGCAGCGTTTTTCTGCCAAGTCACCGACACTAAAATTAAGCAAAAGTTACAATATCTACTTACAAGTACTTAGTAACAAGTGTATCGTCAGTACATTCAGAAGCACTGGTTGGTATCTCTGCTATCGTAGAAATTGCACTTCAGATACTCGTTGACTCCCTGCAAAAAGTGCTGCAGTGCAGCTTAGTCGCGGATTTTAACAATCATTGCATTATAGTACTTAAATAAGCTCAGTAGTGTAAATTTAGTGGCTTGATAGCACAGTTTAACGTACAAGTGGAGAGGATTTTTCGAGTTCAATTTGTAGATGAAGGCGTCACTGTTGGGGTTCCTCTTTAGGGCGTCGAAGCTCTCACCGCCCCCAATTAGGATGGCATCACCACCGGAAACAGCGTAGTGACCACGCAGTCCACTGCAACATAAATGCGGACAACACTTAAGTAAACAATATCCACTACTTTTTTCTTTTGAGTAGACATTATTGGGAAAATTAGCATTTAAAGCCTTTGTAGAAACAATACTGTACATGTGAATGCATGAAGACAAGACAAGCAAGTGTGATTTATTATCAGGCCGTAGTCCAAACTAGAGGTGAGATAATGACTAATAGAGTACTACAACGATAGAGACGCGGTTTCCATATCGCCATCCAATAGGAAATTCAACATGTCGGCGTCATGTACAATGCGAGTAGGTCGGTGTGGAGAATGCTCGATTATCGGGGTTAAATGCTGTTGTACACCTTTAAGTAAAAAGACTAGTGGATAGTGTTTAGAATAATCCGATTGGTTGACGTCTTCATTATGCTTAAATTTGAATTTTCCACGTACATCTGATTGGCTTTAGCCTCAAGAATCGACGTGTTTTCGGTGGGTGTAAAGTGCTGCAGAAACTGTGCAACAGCTTTGCATCGAAACGACTTGCAGTCAAGACTTGTGTCCTCAGGTAATGTCATTGTCTCCACCAGCCCCGTCGACCGACCACCGAAGGTCACGGCTAGGTGCTTGCTCATTGGTGTGGTCGTGTGGTGGCTTCGTGATTGGGTGACGGAGGGTAATTCCGAGTAGGTGAAATACGATTGGCTGGAGTCAAGGTCGCCTCTGGCTTTGTCTTTCCGTCGCTCAAAATGTCCTACAACAGATGTGGAACGTTATTCCCATTAAATTTTTATTATCACGGTCATGTTTATTGCAAAATAAGCTTATTCAGTTTATTTATTAGTGATTTTAGTTTAAATATATTTTAGACAAACTTGACAATCCCTACCACGAAGAATATATGCGTTTCCATGTCGACGTTGCATACGCAGCGAGCCTTCTCGGCCAATAACCAGAGCGGCAGGCGTGTTACCTTGAGTTACCAAGGGAACCACGGAGTGCCCAGAGAGACCAGCTCCAGGAGGAAAACCTTTTAAAAAGGGCTCCTCCACGGCAGGGGGTAGCCACCGGCCAGTGTTGGTATCGTAGACATGCACCGCAGGTGTTCTGGCCTTCATGTTCCAACCCCCTAATTAACAATAAAACTCCTACTGAAAGGTATAAAGTAGCGTGGGCGTATATCAAAACGCCATGCCAAATTAGTAAGCGAAAGGCATAACTATGGTTCAATTTGAAACTAAATATAAAGGTTAGATATGACCTTTACTACTCTTATGAGCCACTCATCAATAAAACAGAGGCGACCACTTGGACGATGAGGGAGGCATTGATGTTGGCTCAGAAAAGGCGAATCAGCAGTGGTGATATCCGTCCACTCCTCCAGAGAAGGGAAAACTTGTACCTTGAAGAGTGAATTTGTGCAGTTTTGCGACTTTTCAGCTGTATTTGAAATTCCGCCATGAATGTATAGGTAATCTCCTACAATGGCCCCTGCATATGAAAAAATAAGAACAAATACGACATGATAATGAATGAAAAATAACAGGCTACATGACGAGATAACAATGCCTTATAATGACACGCTTCGAAATCATAGATTAGAAGGAGTTAGCCATTTACTTGACAAACGGTTACTGGACCTACGTCCACACGGAAACTCAGCAATCACAGATATTTGTCGAAAAGAATCTAACTTTTACAGCTTTCCAGAAAACATAAAACCAAAAAGTAAAAACGTTAGGAAAGCAGTGTTAAATGAACTTTAAGAAATGTAAAGGTCGTAAAAAATTAGGGTATAAATTGGAAACGGTAAGAGCATCAGGGGCTGTTGAAGGACTTGTTCAGAAATACATGACTAGTCACAAACATCGCTTTCAAATTCTTTTATTTGAGAAGTTCGCAGGGATCAAATTACATTTGTGAGTCGAAATACACCACTGTCGATTTTACTTTAGTTTAACGTTTGTTTTGTCATTTGTCGTCAAAATCATACGGCGGCGAAATATTAAAAAAACTAACAGCATAATATACATAAAAACATAATAGAATTTCCTATGAAAATAATCTCACAATTAATTAATTTCATGCATTATAGGAGAAAGTCCAGGATTATTTGTGAAACTAAAACGACATTAATTCACACATTTTTAAATGCTACGATATCGTTTATTTTGCGCAATAAAATATGTAAGACAAAAATACTTACCTGCATGGTACGCAACCATCGGGGCATTATCCATGTTGATAACATCCCAAAATAGAGAGCCTGAATAAGCATAAAAAGACTGTCTCACACCAAATTTGACGTACCTACCAGATGCAAATATCGTTCGCTGCATCTTCAACCTTATTAACTCTGATAGGTCCACATTAAAGTGTAGTAGATTTGAGGCACAAAAATAGTGCAAAGCAAAATCAAAATATGCGTGGCGTTCTTGGTTTTGTAAAACAATTCTATTAAAGTGTCAAGCGTTGATAAAGTGAAACAATGCAATGTGGGAAATATTAAAAATACTTTTAACGAAATGGTATTGTTTTCAGCATTTTACGAGCAATCTTTCATTAAAAAAGTGACATTCGAAGAAAGTGTTTAGTGAAGACTGCGTATAATCTGCAAAACAATGATGATTACCCTGAAGTTAAAAGCAAAATGTTAAAAAATATGCTGTGAAGAAATTTTCTCCTTTCTATTAATAAACTTATTGACTAACTGTCGCATTAAGGAAAACATGTTAGCTACCTGATGTGCCAGCCTGCGTCTATTGATTTAAATATCAATAAATTGGATTTATCAAAATAGACTTTGTTTACGAGTTATCCTATGATGAATTTAACAGGTTAATGAGGAGCATTTACCGGAATGCAGACATGCCGCCACTTTTGTCAACATACTGAAGAAAAAATATAGGTAACACAGAACCGTGCGCCTATAGTACAAAAAGTAATAGAAGCAATGCAAATTATCATTCATGATTGCGCAGGAATTTGCTCTCCTTGATTAATTCTTCCATATTTTTTCTATGCAGGAGATTTTAAATCCTTAACCCGCATAGTCATAGCGGTTCATGGTAATTAGGCGCAAATATGAAGTACCAAATGACCTCCACTAAGTGCATCAATAGATTGAGGGTTCAGATTTGCTAAAAATCACATTGCCATTCGAATTGCCTAACTTATGTCGCATGCACACCACCTTTTTCAAATCCGGAGGACTACAGTTTATGCCAAATATTTGCAGAAAGTTTTAATAGACCAAATATCAAGAATCGCTTACGACTCGTACTGGCTTTCAGTAAGCAGTGGCAACAGGTGCCAAGCCTTGGATACTGATCTCCCGAATGTAGTAAAACCTAATTTAACTCGCCTACATTTTTCATGAGGCCCCATTGAAAGGTTTATTTGAAAATCTGTACTTCATTTAGGATATACTTCAATTGTCCCTTTAAACAAACTGGCAAAAACAGTGAACTGCTGGCAGCCTAATCTACCTCAAATATTTCCTTGTGGCATCAGCTTGGCATAAATAAAACTTTAGATATAAATGTGTTTCCCATATAGATTTAAGTCATATGTTGTTGCCATTTGTAGCCATTAAATTTTACTTGCCCAAAGTATTGATCAATCACTTTCGGATACCGAAAATTTGAAAATTAAAAAAAATGGTGGTAAAATTATCAATTTTGACGATTTTTTCTAAAAAAAAAGAGTGGATATTTGAAACCACGTTAAATAGAAGGGGTCTGGAAATTTTTAGTTCCGCAATAAACTTACAAAACAGTTCTGTTGGGTGTTCAATTAATGTGTTCTTAATTTTAAAGTTCCAACATCATGGTTAGCCCTACTTGCCAGAAAAACAACTATATGGCTCTCGAACCAATTGCAAACTGGTTGTTACGTGTTGTTTTCCGTGGAAGTGGGTCTAATCGGGTTTCAGTGATGTTTTGGTCAATAAAACGTCATTCTAGTAAATTGTTTTCATCCTCCGAAATGGTCTATTGTTGATGCAAGTTGTAGACATTTGACCTCCGATTTTCGACAAACAACAACATGGAAATACCAGTTTTAAACTGAATTCACCAATTACGGGAGACTTCAACTTACAATTCACGGCCTCAAAACCGCTAGAAACGTTACAGTAGGTTGCATTAGATTTTACAATACTTTTTCGAAAAGTTGATGGCTATTTGAAGATCGATTCTCACACTGGAAATTTTGGACTATCTGCTTAGGCAATCAATCGATTTCCATGGTCATTTGCTCCTATTGGCAATCGGTGTTCAAACATCGCACGAACTTAATAAATTGGCAAGAAATATTATAAGCATAAATTTGATTCATTGATTTTTTGAGTATTTACACTGGCTTACCTCGTCGTTAGCGGACACAGCCGCCCTAGAACAACCTGGGTTGTACAAGATTATTTTTTGTGCGTCTTAGACACCCAAGAACTAGAATAGGCGTAGCCATTGTCTTAAGATACATTCTGGTGAAAATGCTAGCTCTTAGTTGGTGTGTGTGCTTGGGTGTTCAAAATGAAAATCACCTGTGTGATTCTGTTTAATTTGATAATCGCAGAGAACAAATTTGATGCTTTACTGACAATATGAGCAGGCTTGCAATTTCACCCACGGCAGCATTGCTCACACACACACACACACGCAGCTTACACGAAATCCCCTTGCTGCTGTCAACACCACACATGCTGTCATTTTATTGGTTAATGGCGTTTTTTAAGTGAATAAATTAAGTTTTGTCAATCTGCCAATGCACTCAAACATGCGGTTCGCTGAATTTGTGGATCCTCGTTTCGAATCAAACGGAAGTAAGTCATTTCGGTCCAAAATTATGACATCTTTGTCTTAACTGCTTTTATTTAAAACCTATTTTTCTACAATCAAGCAAATTTTAAGAAATAACGATTTTCAGACCGATCTGGTCACTTAAGCGGCATCTTTTTGTAACACAGGAGGTTGTGGGAAAGAACTCATTCCATTTTTTTAAATCAATTCACGAACGATAAGCCAACAACGCTTTTCTTTTATAAGTCGTTGGACGGCCATAAATGGCGCACATTAAATTGGAAATACACAAGGAAATACAGACATGATGGCCCAGTGCTTTGTCCAATTGGTTAGCAAGTTTAAAATCGCGCCAAGCGCACGAAAAAGAGCAGTAAAACAAAGTGCTGAATGGCGCACATTTCAAAGATGTCTCACACGCCCCGTTTCAATCCCTCCCCATTGAAGGCTATGGTGACTGCGGGCAGAACTGCGAGTCCGGTGTGGCCAAGATTTACATAAAAATGAAAGGCGTTCAACCAATGAAAACGAGTTCGAGTCATCGGAGCCGAAGTGCAGCTGTAAATGGCCCAATCAGCTCACGAGACGTCCGCGGTACGCGACAATACAGGTCAAGGTAAGATCGCTTTATTGATTAAGTAATTCAGGCGTAATATTATTGATTATTTCATGAGATATCTCACAGGTGCTTCAGTAAAGAGAAAAGATGCACATTTTTTTAAAAAAATGCTAAATGGAACCAATGATTTCTTTTTAACCTTTGATTTATTATTGGTCAATGAGTATTGCAAGGCGGCTCCCATAATTTTAAGTTTCATTGATTCCACTCGGCACAAAAGGCAGAGGCTTGATTATTCACGTCCACGATTTAGTTCTGAAAATGGCTTCAATTAACGCCATTGGTCAAGAGTCTGAAGGCCAGTTTTCAGCCAAGGTCATCTCGCCATTGGTTGTTATTAGGGCTGTATCTGGTACATTGACCAAGATGTAACTCAGAACGGAGATTGGCTACTTTATATTGTTGTGCCTTAAATGTAGCGTTTTGAGGTGAATAGTTGGTGGGTCAAAGTGATGTTTTCCATTTACCATAGCTTTAACCTGCGTTTAATCGTAGTTACTTCAGTCACAGTCATTGGTCAACACACTGTGGTCCAATCTTCACTCAAGGTCAACGCATCATTGGTCGTTCTCACTGTCCACGCCTTCGACACCAAAGGTGTTACCGTAGAAACAGACTTAATTTAGCAAAATAATCACATTTTTTAATGTCAAAAAAACGTTTATTGAATGCTAGTCAATAAAAAATCAATTTGCCACAGTTGAAACACTAAAGAAACTCGGAATTTATAATTAAGAGATGGGAGATCACCCACGCGGAAAGGGGAACCTAGACTGTATGGTCTTCAGTTGACGTCGACAGAACCCTTCTACGTGGAATACCCCCAGGACTCCCGAATTCGCGTTTCCACGCCGGTTTTGATGGAGTCACCTGAACGTACCAGGGTCCCGATAGTGCGAACTAGATCTTCACCGCGCCGAGCAACACCATCGTCGATCCACAGACCCCCTTCCTTGGTCTACAAGTCCCCGTCCGCACCCCATTGGTCCTCGACGTCCACGCAATCGTCTTCTTCTCCGATCGATACCTCGACAGCATCGGATTTGAGGCCACAGGTGATGAGTCGTCAAGTGTACAACCCTCGATCTCAAGCAGCAGGCGATCATGCCACTGGCGGGGGAAGGTAAGGCCTTGGATCAAGTTTATGCTCTGTACTTGAGTTACTGGCTGCATGCTGATTAAAAATCATATTTGTTGATTGACCTTGAGCTGGCCAATAGAAGACGCCCTTTTCGACCAATCACGTTAGCTCCAATGAACGGCATCTAAAGTACCCCTTTACATTGGTTTTCAAAACTAAATTTGGCATTCACGAAACATTTGAGACAACTACAAAGTTTTGTTTTGTGAAAATGCACATGGAATCGAAATAGAGATCTATGTGCGTTTATTTTTTAACCCACCAATAAGATTTCGAGCGCGTAATTCAATATATCACTCTGTCGGCGACAACTAAATTTTGAGTGTTTGTCGAATTCGTAGGTTCATATACGTGAACCCGCTTGTCATGAAGAAGTACCATCGCGTTGAGGGTTCCGGAGGATTCGACAGTTGTTCCACTTCTGGAAGCTCGACCCTGCCCCACTACCATCGACACGATGGCAACTCGGACAGCGAAGTCTGAACGCCTAGTCTCAAAAAGACAATGATCATGCAGATGGAGCATTGGTTTTTTAAAAAACATCTTCCGTACAGTTTTGAAATGCTTGTGCCTTTTTTAATCGAGAAACTCGTTAATGCCATTTTCTACTTCACATTCACTGAGTTGTGGTTGCCTGATTCACAGGTTACTAGACGCATGTATTATCGTGGTGGAACACAATTTAGCATACATTTTGCGCATCAACATCTGAAATAATTGTTTGGTTTCCTGGTATTAGGTCTAACCCGACAACACCTCAGTTGTCATGCGTGGTTGGCGGGATCCATGTGGGTGTAAATCGCGATTTCATGTGGTTCACGTGATTTGTAGGGTCAAGTGATTTTCACATAACCCTAGAATGAGGCTTTGAAAAGTCCATAGCGTTTAACAGAATTGTAGCGTGTTGACGGAAGGATAGATCCACGCAATTAAATGACACTGACTGGCATCGAACCGGAGTTTGCATGCATTATTTACCTTGCTACTGATTACATTTAAGTACAACGGTTTTAATGGCAACAGTTACTGATTAGCGCCCGTGAGATTTCATGCATGTAAAGCATTTGCATGGCCGTAAGACGCTGAGTCGACAGTCAGCTAAGGCAGAAGCTCATTTCAAATGTTCATCTAGATAGGCTGGAATGAGTGAAGTTCATTTAATTGTCATTAGTTTCTGGAAATTCCTGTACGAAATTACTGGAATTTATTATTTTCTAAATCAGTTCGTGTCCATGCTTAGCTGTTTTCACAATTAAATGGAAGTGGCCATGGCAAACACGGATTATTGATTAAGTGTTGCATTTCAAGCAATGTTGGGTAATAATTTGAGCATTTTCAGTGACCATAGACAAAAGAAATCATTTTCCGTCACCCTTGTTCGTTTTCGAAACAAAAGTTTTCCTGAAAACGCTTGTTCGCTGATACCTGTTTTTTCTTCAAATTCAACTTGCACCTGTACTTACTATGACAAGTTATGGGCGATGCGGTTCATAAATGCTCAGGGAAAATTTGAATCCCTGTATTCGTTAAATTCCACAATGCATCTTTATTATCAGGTAAAATAATATTACTCATAAAAAATAAGTAGCTAGGATTTCCGCGACCCCCAATCTTCGTTCATTCAGCGAAGTAAACTTAATGGCGTAAAATGGGACCACGTAAAATTCTTCAGGATGAATTTAATCAAAGCGCACCCTGTGCCATTTAAAGTGACATTTTAAAGGCTCTTTAACTCGAATATATTGATTTTGCCCCGTCTTCGAAATTTTACTCATGTAAAATATTTGGAACTCATTTAAGAAGCGTGAGTTGACCCGACACCAATTTCGATCCCATTTTCAATCATTTTATTGATTTAACCCGAGTTACCGTTTTTTTCTGCGTCTAATTGGCGTGCTCGAGTTCAGTCTAATTTGGCGGGTGCAGGGTGCTGCACACTGATTGGCCAACAACAAGGTATGGAAGTCATCCATTGCTGTTTGTAATCTTTGAAAATGGTGGTCAACTAAGGAAGTATTTGGAACATGCTACGGTGCTGAGACAAATTAAACCATTCTGCATGATAGAAGAGTTGGTTAACGTCCACGATTATGCTATTACCGTCATTGCTTCCTAAATGTGTAAAATTATGATTCGAAATTTCCCATGGTAGTTGATACACACATGTATGTCTACCACCATGTCACACTGTAACGACGCATAGAGGCGCAGACATATTGGTCAGCGCTGGCCTCAGCCAATCCTCTGGCTCTCTGCTATTCAATGGCACGCAAGGAAGATAGGCAGCCAACCAGAGACTGACACGCATGAGAAGCAGTATTTAATGAGCGGATGGGGGACTCGGATGGACGTCTTCTGACGCTTGGTATTGGCTTGTGATTGGTCAATAAAGCCTGTTCTGTTGTACTAGTCTTCTTCATACTTGGGCTAGGGTGTTCTCCAAAACTGGACATAATATTTAAGCTACAAACCATTTGTTAAATGAAATTAAACGTTTGACGCTGTGAGCTACAATATCCAAAATTCATTTTTGATTTTGTGACTTCCTTTAGGCAGCAGCTGTGCTTATCACCATGACACCAAAAAAATTGTATTTGTTTAACCGAATTACTTCGTCCGGATTTGTAAATAGACACTTTTATACGCTTGAAGTAGCTGATTTGTGAAATGTCACGACGTCTTGTGTTAACGACCGACAAAAACTGAAGAAATGAGATTAAACTCTCATCCTTTCTGACGCCTTTTAACTCTTTCCTTCCAACCAAATTTTTTGAATTGTTCAACTCTCACGTTTCGACATAGTCCGTTAAGAAATCGATAACAGGAAAGTGTGCATATGGGTTTGTATATTTAGCCAATAATACAGTTAACTTACACGTGGGAAATTGGACGATAACTGCCTTCATCAAAAACCAACTGGCTAGGTGATTGTGATTGGCTATTCTCTAGGCGAGGTCACTCATGAGTACACGTGATTTTGTAAGCAAAATATGGAAGGACAGATCCTTGAATTGCACGCACAATATTTCGAAATCTCATAGATGTTCAGAAATTCCATTTGTTAGAAATTTGGCAAAATGTACAAGTGAAGACACAGTTCTACCTCAGTTAAATTGCTGAGTGTGACGGCTGATTAGTTTCTTTAACTGATTGGTTGAAGCCACGCGCAGCAAAATTATCGATTTTTCAACCAGTGAGAAAACTCAAACGTAATCAATAGTTGGTGTCGGAGCCATTAACTCAGCCAATTTTGGGAAATAGGGCTTCACATCCTCGTAATGGATTTGAAAATGTGACGCAACATCCCTACGCATCTGAGTGTGGTTTTCATATAAAATCAGCGTGGGATAAGCACACAAGGCAGTTTAATAGCCACTTCTCAATTTGATTAGTCAGAAATGCAGCAATAAAAAAAGGTGATATGCTATTGTTTCTTTAGAGTGCGCAGATTCACACGCTTTGCATGAAGTTGTAAGTGTGTCAGCTGTTGAGTTAGTTGAGAAAGCTGTGGAGATGTTAGGATCCGCCAAGTAACTTGTGGGATCAATTAACAACTTCAAAGTTCCCGTGCTTTAAGTAACTTCAGTGCTCGTTTTTGTATTTTGGACCGTAAATATGGCAAAGAAATATCAGAAAGGCACTTTATTGGCAGTCAGCAGTTGCGTTTTGCTAATCATTCTTGAAATTCCACAAATACATTCAGGTACGTTGTGAAACCCAACGCATCGACATCCCGTGCTACATGATAGACATTTGCTTCTGCCACAGAGACAATAACAATCTCTAAAACGGATTGGATGCCGCTCACCAGTTGATGTTTACGACAAAACTTAGTTGTGACAATGCAAAAGCGCCTCAATTACTCGTTGTTTGCTTGGTGAAGAAAAGATCGAACTGAATATTGCGCACTAAAATCTAGTCTGTTTAAAAGAGGCGGTTGATCAATTAATAATTTCTGCTAATAGCGCCATTTTTCAAAACCGCAGATGTGATTTACTCATGTGTGTAAAATCGGTTCACTGCGTAAATGATGAAGTCAACCTAATCTTTGTGAGACTTCCCACTTTTTGTGGCGTTAGATCTCAATAAAATTAAAAGTATCCATACGCAATTGCAGAATACATCTTTAGTGCTCACTGAAAAAACTTAGCTTTGGTTCGCTACTTTTACGACACTGCCCGTCAAATTAATAATTAAACAGTTTCTATTATGGTGTTAATAAACCGACTTTGTTTAAAGTTTACTTAGGTAAAACAGCCTCAATGCTCATTGCTAATTCAAGTTAGATCTTGTCTGTAACTCCTTAAATTTGCAAAAACAAGACTTGGCGTTTTGTGTCTAAAATAACCTTAGAAATAAAGAGCGAATAGAATCACGGCTGTGAATCCACAACGGAGTGACTTCTTGTTTGATCAAAGGCTAGCTCCTAACCAACATTATTCCATCCCACGTAAATATAATCTATCGCAAACAATTCGTTTCTTTCATCCTGTAAATGGTTTTACTTAATTTTAATAGCAATATTGTTATTTTAGCTAACCTTAAGTTAATTTGATGGCCAGATTGAAGCAATAGACATATTTTTAATCTTGCTTTGAAATGTGACTGTTGCCACCTGATCTAAGCCCATTCCATATACACATCTTTGGGAGCTCTTTGCAAACCGTTTAAAATTCAAAAACTGCACAAGGGTAACGAGAAAGTGCGAAATCTTGACCTTAAATAATACTCTTTGAAAATTTAACCGCATCATTGATCTCGATAACAGGTGAAGGCCATTGAAAGACTTGGATAAACAAACCTGAGAAAAAACACGCGACTTTAACAAATCATCAATCAATTATTTTAGAATGCACCCAAAATAAACATTAAAATAGGGTTTAGGGTAGCTGACAATGATGCTGTTGTGAACATTCCTTATTCAGAGAAGAGTGACGAATCGATCAAATACCTAAATTGTTGAAAAGATTAGCGAAAGATATTTCTCAAGGATTCAAACGTTTTTATTCTAACAGAAAACACGATTAAGATAACAAAAGCCAGAACACTGTTCGAGGAGAGAGATAAAAGACATATTAAAATGTTGATTACGTAGTCAAAAATGGAGAAAGAAAAAGGTTTTGGTGTATTCAGATTTTAATCATAAATCAGAGTTAATTAATACTAAGTGCATCTTATAACAGCATTATAAGCATTCGACTGAATAATTAATGTAATTTTCAAAACACTCACATTTTACTAATGACTGTGTTTGTGGGACCCGGGTTTAGAATGCGTGCAATAACCACAGAAATGTCCATAATGACAAGGCCACAGTTCGTCAGAATTACAATCATAATTTGCTGTAGTATGCAATGTTTCTGTCTGTTCAACTGCATCAACAAATGTTGCAGGAGAGCTTAAGTCTTCTCTGATAAATGTCTCGTCGATCAAACACATACCACTTGGAGCATCAAAAACACGCTCTACAAGATGTATAATACGTTGCTTTGGATAGGCACAACAATACTCGCACTCACATCCCGAAACATAGTACTCGAGGCACTGTGGATATGACATCACTTAACTAACCATCCATCAAAAAACATTTTCAAAAAGCATGCATGAGTCACTTTACGCAACCTTGATTCCACTTAGAAAATTTAAACTAATTTGCGACATAAAAAAATTAATTCTGAATTAATAATAATCATCAAGTAGATGCAAGTAGTTAACGTCATTTAAAGACACGATTTACTCCTACGTGATCAGACAATATGGCAGCAGCTGACTTAAGCGAAATAAAATGCAAAGAACACTTAAGTCACTTTCCAACTGTTTAATTAGAGGTGTCTACTTACAAATGGCATGGTAGGTATCTTATCACTTACAAATTGAGGTTTTTCACACTATTTTTTTGCAAATCCAAGCAGTGAATTTGCATAATTTTATTTAGGTTTGACAGATTATAATTTCAACATCCTTATTTTCTGCTAGCTTGGTTTTATTAAGTTGGTTAATTACTGTACATGTGACCCAGGCCTAATTACATTATTAAACCATGGTCGTTTTTAGGTTTTGCAATGTAGCTGTTTATCAATCTGTCAGGTGCATTTTTCCTATGCTTTCTAAACAAGTCTGCTTATTTCCCTAATGATTAATCACTAAAGCAATATTAACTTAGCAGTCATTCTTTAGTAAAGTAAAGTTTAGTGCTTTTAAATTATTTGGCAGACCTTGTGATTCTGAAAACTTAAAAATGGAATATTTTGTCATAATATTACAATTGAATGCTATAATCCACGCACCAGCAATTTTGATGTCAAATGCCGCCATATTCTAAACTCCATCGTAGTTTTTTAAAATGACAGCCTTCAAAATCATAACCCTTCACTATAGAACATTTTACAACTAACATAGGCTAAAAATGGATATGTTGTTTTATGTATTCAGACACCGTGTTTGTAACAATTAGGTTTGATATTCACTTCAAACTGATTGCATTTTTAGGCTCAAACATAATACTCCTAGGTACATCTAGTCTACGCAGACTATAATCGTGCATAAAATCTTATTAGTGCATCCTTTGTTATATAATTAGCTGTAGTTTTACCTCATTAGCAACTTCGATAAATTGAACTTAAAGGTTTTATTTTTTCAAATTTTCTTGTTATTTAATTGTTTTATAAGGTTATAGTACCTTTTTAGGCAAAAAAATTGGAGTTGAATTTATTTCAAATTTAGTGTGTTTATCTTTATTAAATGCAATCAGGATTTGTGTGTCCTGTATGAAGATATCTTACAAAAACCCTGTTGGAAATCTCTTCATATGAACTGCAGGATTTGCTGTACATTAGCGAATAGCAATGCTCAATCTGAAAATTGCTGTTGTTGCTGTTGCTGTTGTTGTGCTGTTAAAATCTGCTGTCCCCCTTCTGACATTGTCGTGAACATAAACTATGACAATCCAACTCCTGCGAGGAAAGCTGACAAAAAGAAATCAAGGAAAGCCAAAACAATAAAAACCATAACTCCACAACCTACAAAAAATGAATGCGATCAGCAAGAAGTATACATATGTCACACTGGCCCATGTATCTGTTTTTATTAACGTTTTTCGCTTGTTTTAACATCACATGATTGCTTAAAATGGATATTTCGTTTATAACTATATAACAATGGACGTCGCTCTACACAGTATTATGCTTTTTCAGGGCAAACATTGTAGTTTTTGAATGTAATAAAATGTACGTAACTACCGTTTTGCAGTATTTCTTGATCAACCCTTTTATTATACGCAAGCAAGCTTTTCCATCATAGTTGTGTGTATATGCATAGTCGTTTGTGGAAATTATGTATAATCTCTATTTTAGGTCATCGAAATACCGTTCTAAATAGTCACTGTGTAAGTAGATATGACACAACTGATTTGTGTGTGTTATTTTTCAAACAAAATGATTGTTTCTGATTAATGTAGCTAGATGCTGAGTGGAGTGTAAATTTACCCTCTGAAAATATTTGAGTAAATGAAAGTCCTGAAAGGTTTTAAAACATCCATTAACTTTTTAATTTTTTTTATTTTTACGTGGAAATGTCTATCCCGGAAAACATCACATGATGGATTCTGCATAACATTTCTGACATAACATTGTAAAATGTTTTTACCTGATTGTGCTGCTTCACTCATTTTTCCACAGTTTTTTTGAACTTAATTTTTTTGTTTTTTCTATCGGTCTCAATTCTTTTTCATGAAGTGCTATAATCTTACCAGGTTAGGTATTAATTGGATTTGTTATTTAAGGAAAGATGATCCCATTATCACAAGATAAAAAAAATTGACAAAAACTAAACCTGGTTTTAAATGAATTTATTTGCTACTCAAAGTCACTTGTAAATATGGACTTTATTACAACATTATTTTGTGAAACCATAGATGACCTTGCTAGATACGACATTTTGTCAATATTAGTTTAACTGTTGTATATTTTGATTAATTTTTAGTTAGCGAAACATCATGGTGGTTTTTATTGTGGTTTTGTTAATGGATTTCCCCTAATTGGAGAATTAAGTTTGTCCATCCAATTTCCCTAATTTTAGCGTGGAATACGACAAAACCTCAATACATGCCTTCTTGCTATCCAACGTCTTTGGCGCTTATTGGGGTTTATTGTCGTACGTCCTTTTGATTACAAAGTACGACTTCCACCAGTACCCTACATTGCTCAGGAATGTAAGCCATAGCTAATTCAGTGGGCATTAATCGAGGTAATTCTGTTTAGCACTAGTATCATAGAAGAGCTCACTGGCCATATTTTAACAAATAAGAATCTTTATTTTGAGCATCGAAGCCGTCACTCAAAATATACTCAGGAAAACAGCCTTGTTGACTCGATCGTACGCCTCCTAAATAAAGCAAATGAATTGCAGGTAGGCTATTTGGAGACAGCGCTTTGGTGCATACACGAAACCACACAGTCTCTTGCCAGAGTTGCAAAGCACTCGTTTTGGACGAGATATTTCGGGATGATAGTCAAGAATAACTACTCTTGGTAAACTAAACCGTAAGCCATGCCAGAAGTTATGTGTGTTTACTGGAAATAAACTGCAAAATGAGCTAGTTCCCGCCGCCAACAAATTTCTGCTGCTAATTAAATTTCAACCTGGGATAGGATACGATACGCCGAAATTATGCAAGATCACGCTTGTGCGGGAAAACACTGACAATCACATGGGTGATATTTAGAAGCTACCTTTGCACTTTTATTGGCAGCGTGTCTTGACATGTAGATTTTGAAATGAAATTCCTTCTTATGACTGAGCAATCCCAGCTCATGTTTCCCACGGTAGAGCGCACTAAAAGGTAAGTAGCCCGCTGTCACCCCTGCTGCTACATGCCATAACCAGTTGTAGGCAGGTTCGGCGCTAGGAGACATTTTTAAATGAATTTCTGCTTGATATCCGACAAGTTTTGCAGAAAATGCGGGCTGTCGTGAGTTCTGTTTATTCAACTTCCTAATCCGGTCGCGCCACCTCCTACACAGGGTCCCCCTTTTCGCAGCATGTCGCCAGCCGCGAGGATCCTCAACTCCCTCCTCATTCACACGAGCATTGATCCTGGATTATCCTCACACCAAGATCTCGATGTTAGCGCATGTATGACTCACACATCCGAGGTACAAGTACACACACACAAACCCCACACACGACACCAACGTGGTTGAGCTCTGAAGTGAACGATTGTGTCCACGTCCTCTCCGGCCTTTTCCTTCATCGCGGGTATCAGGCAAGCGTAATCGAGCCTGGGTTAATTCCGTGGCCCCGGCGTGGTTCAGGACCACATGCTGGGGCCCACAACACTCGGTGACCCCGACGACAACGGGGCTCTTGCCTATGGTCTTTAACCACATGGTGGATATGTTTTCAATCCCAATTAAAAAGTAGATCACCGCGTGTCCAAGCGCCACGATAAAGCACTTTTAATCAGTCATCGGTGCTTATGATTGGTCCGGCTTCATTTGCTGAATTCCCACTGGTTAATCGGGGGCACCTCCATGGACGTCGGTGACTGAATCGAAATCCAGCCATTCAGCCTCAAATACTACCACCGCGAAATCATTGCCAATTGGTTTTAGTAATCGGAAAATCGAAGTGAATTATCGATTCTCAGGTTGTGCTTTCTGCGGGATTGTATCTTAGGTATTCTACAATATTTTGAGTTCCTTACAGAAAATAATCACTAACTATTCATGCTTAATCTCTGTTAAACCAGTTTTTTTCGGAAATTTAATTGGCCTAAATTCGCAATTCTATTCAATATGCAAGAGTGTGGAATTGCTGTGCACCTCTCCCATGCCTTGGTGAGGCGTTTTTCTCAACAACCTATCAGTCAATCACATCATGCTTCTTATTAGTTGTGTGCTGCTAGCCAATCAGACGTCTTCCGAATCACTTGTTGATGCTTTGGCTTGCCTGAATGATCACACTCGACAAGGAAAATGCGTGTAGTAATTAACCTCCTGGGTGATCAAGTCCGCGAACGCAGCTCTAAGTCGAGATCGAGGTCAAAGGAATCCCGATTCAAGGAAGAGGAGGATGACAACTTCCGCATTGTCCGAAAGACGCATAAAAAACCAAAGAAGAGCGTTAAGGAACGCGGTTCTAGGTCAAGAAGGAGTTCAACCTGTTCAGAAAACGACCGTGGAACTTGTGACTATCCGATTTTGACGGTAGTTTTGAGACAAGACGCAGGCGAGAAACGCAGCAGAGGCAGATCTGGAAGTGGTGAAGGCGGTGGGAAGATGAGAAGCAGACGGGCAAAGTCGACATCCTCAAGGACATCGAGATCACCGTCGAAGGCTGTGGAGGTGTTTTATAGAGTCGCCGAGGTTGAGAACGGAAAAGACAGGAGGTACAAATACTAACGCGGACACAACAAGGTTGTGGTGAGCAGCGAGGCGAAAGCTCACTTTTCTAGGCAAACGGACATCTTTTGTTTAAAATTTTACTGTCTATAATACCACCCAAATAGATGCCTTTTCGAGTTTAAAATGGCCTTGAATTTATTGTTAACCCGGGAGCTGATTGGACAAGTTGATATTCTGTTTGGGATGCATGGATTCCGTGTTAGAGCACATGGTTACGAGCAGAATTTGATATAGGATAAATTTGACCGAGATTTTAAATTTCAATTTAAAAAAAATTCATTCATTAACAGCGTGGACTGTGATTTACAACCCTAGCCAATCAAAAAGGCTGCAGGTTTAACCTTGACTGTGTTTAACTAAATGTCGTTAGACAGATATTGCAACAGATTCGAGGCTTGTAATCGGAAATGCACCGTATTTTGCTGACTCTGAAACCTCGGATTTTCATCTGCTGGGTTCGCAGAAACGTGACTAGAATGTCGAATATTATGATTCCGTGGAAGATGTCAAAACTGCCTAACGACCTAATTTAAGGAGAAACCACCCAATTCCCACTTGGAAACGATCCAAAACGTTGTATTTATTTGAAAGTCAATTATGGGAAATGATCAAGAGTGTAGCGCCATCTTAGAAAATACGATTGTCTTCAAGGAAATGCGTTGTGTTCGCAATCACCCGGAAACTAAACACCAGTACGCATTCATTAGGCAGCAGACATGCGGTTTAATGGATTACAGGAGACTAAGAAAATCGATGTTTCTGCCATGAGTTTTGTCCATTAATATGATAAAACACCAAAGTGATTAATCCCGAAAATTCCTAGCATTTTGTAAGTAAGAGAGAATTATTTGTCGGTGTATAGAATCCTGCCCAATGGGAATGACATGAAATACGGTCACCCATGTAACCAACCCATTAGCGCTACGCTTGGATTATGGCCAATTAAAATTGAGCTCTGCTAGGGAACAAGGTTATCGAGATCCGATAATTGGCTACAAAACTGAATCAATTAGTCTTTGCTAATTTTGCGTAACCAAATGTATCCTGTAGGTCAAGAATCAAATTTGGTGCGTAAACAGATTTCGATCAAAACCGTATATCTGTAAGAGATAAGCAAATCTGTGCGCTCAAATCTCCCGCTATAGTTGACTCAGTAAAACGCAATTTATCAGAACTAATCAATCAATTAATTGCGCATTTATATTCGAGCTGAAAATTAAATTAAGTCACACATCAGTGGAGGTTGTTGTCATCACGATTATGTGTAAATTTCAGATGTCAGAGCGAATAATTTTGCACAACAAAATCTCATTCCAGCTACAGATTAAACTGACCAATCTTATGGGATAACTGAATTTCGCAGTGGCATGTCACGAAGATTCAACGGCCGAAACTGTGCCATTAAAGTGCGTCCTTCTGAAACCATGCCACAAAGTCGTTTCGTGAATGACACTCGACGAGATGCTTAAACTACGAATTTAGCAGAGGAAAAGGGAATTTTTTGTTATTACCGTCAAGACGTTTAACTTTTGAATTCCTAGCAACATAACGACACGCATCACCCTCTCTGTGCTTACGATTCAAGCAGCCCACATGTTACTTCTCAATGCTGAACGGTGAAGGAGAATTGAAACAGTGGAGTTCGCTAAAGACTAACCGTCAGGCACGTGATCTGGACGCCAAAATTAATGAAAGTTGTGATTAGAACCACAAAAACTGCACCTGTGCTGCATTAACCCACATTTTTTTTGTTACAACACGAGTAGGCTTGCATAAACTAAACCTTGTGTGTGACAATTATTTTCACGTCACAGTTCTCTGCTAGTAGGGAATGACTGGTAACACGCTTCGCAGATAAAATTTTATACATTCAAGAACGATAAATTGTGTAATCGAGGAAGCAATGCAGAGGAAGGAAGTAGGTAATAAATTAATTAATTAAATTGGCATTTAGTTTATCAAAACACGACTTAAACCCGGTTTTATCCAAATCTCTAGAACAAAACATACTCACGTGGTTGAAGGCGTATGCAGTTTGAAAGACGGTTAAATATTTGTTGTTCATGCGAATTTTGTGCTTGGTAGGAAGTGTGGAGGAAATAGTGCTTGTCCTGGCCCTGCACCAACCGAAAATTAACCAATCATATTCGGACACCACACAGTCGAGAAGCATTTGAGTCACGTAGAACCGGTCGTGATATTCTTGCACGAGGGCTAACGCCAGACATTTCCAATACACGAAGAGCAAATTACGCCATGTGCAAAGAATAAATCCAAAACGCCAGTTCCTTATTGGTTAGCCCAATAGCCAGACATTTCGAAAGGCTAATTGACTTCAGACCTTAGTGTTCACAACTGAGTTTTGGCCGCCCTTAATTTTCCCGTCATTGCAGACAAGCTAATGAACTAAATATCACCACTGAAACGAGGTCCTGTTTTAAATATCCCACAAATAAGTATATATTTACGTAAAAAACGCCTTTAGTCTGTCGGTGTATAGCGTCATTTCTTCTCTGGAGGAAACGAAGGCTAATCCATCAGAAGGATTCCCTTGAGATCACTCCCGCACCTCTTCTCAGAAGTGATACAAACGTTTTGGGTTCAATTAGAACAGGCGGGACTGCACATCACCATGGAAACGTCCTCGCTATTGGCTACTCCTTACAGACCACAAACACCCAGGCAGAGAAGTTTTGACGCACAGACAGAGCGAGTCCAGAAACGAATAAGTCCAAACCGGCCTTGTTATTGCCTCGCAAACGAAAACCGAATTCACCTCCAACTCAAACAGTGATAAACAAAATCCTGCGAAATACAAATTCCTCTCTCCGTGTCATGCTGTTCTGCCAGTTCCCATGGTTACGTGCTGGCGTAATGTCAAGGTTATTTAATTTAACTTAGAAATTCGGATTACCCTACTTGTGTCCATCACATGATGTCATCTTGTCGAAAATTAGGTAAGACAACTGCTAACTATTTCAATTGTTCCTTAAAACCCTGCAGTTGACAAGACCGTCAGCAAATTCAATTCCTTCTGATTGAATCAGAACAGGCGCGATTTCACCACATCCACAAGCACACGAGAGTAGAAAAAGGGTGGTTTAATAAAGACACAGGGGGTTGGCGCTGGTACTACACTGATAAAATGCTTTCTGTACAAATTATTAGGGCTGCTGCTTTGGCGGTGGTGGTGGCGGCGACGACGACGGTGATTTGGCGCCATCATGCACCACAACCACCACCTGACTGGCGCTTTGGCTGACGCTAGATACGTCGTCCGCGTCGACAGACGTTCCTCCGCCGAACAGGTCTCTTGGTTGGCCCTCGGGCGTCGGAAAGGAGTTCCAGTAGTCCTCGTCGTCATCGTCGTCGTCGTTATCTACATCTGCGTGGACCCTTCCACCGTTCCTCCGTTCCCTGTTCTCGACCTCCTCTCCACTCGTCGACATGACCTCGTCCTCCGAGTCAAACTCATCCGATCCGTTGACATCACCGTTGTCCTTGGGATTCGATGCTGCCACGGCCTCATAGCCACCCATAGGCTGGGTCATTAGACGCGGGGGCTAAGAACCAAGAAGACGACGATAGTTTCTCTACGTAAAAACACACCAGGGAACTCGTGAACCCCCTGACGAACTCACCGGCACAAAGCCGTACGCCCCCATAACCGGTGGGGCGGCGGGAGATGCACCCCCCCACATGGTTGGCGGAGGAAGGGGCTGGTGGAGGTCCCACGGAGACCTTGGCGGAGACACGACGACAGACGAGGACGGCGCTGCGTCCAGGTGACAGACGACGTCGTGGCGCACATTGCGCACGCGTTGGTGATCCACGAGCAGGTCCGGCTGGCACCCGACTGCCAGGGGCGAACGCGGGTAAAACTGGCTTTGTGGGGGTGCCGACGCAGGGTACGCCGAGGCAGCGGAGTGAAGAAGGGGCGGCGTAACCGCTGAGGAGTGCGCGTTGAAGCATGGCACGGCTTTCCCCGGGGTCGGCGCTGCCTGGTGGTGGTGGGTTTGTTGGCCCTGTTGCATGGCGGCTTGCGCTGCGGCGGTGGCTGCCATCAACGCGGCCATCATGACCGAGTCCGGCGTGTTGGCTGGCCCGCTCGCGCCACCCTGGTCCAACGTGGCGTCGGCCGTCTGCTGCTGCTGCTGCTGCCCCATCAAGTAGGCCATCATCATCGAGGTCAGCTGACCGGTGGCGAGCACGTGATGCTTCTGCTGATCAGCTGATTGGGCGGCCGCCGCGGCCGACTGGGCCCAGTTGAGCGCGTCGATGAGAAGCATGCGTGTGCGCCAGAGCTCTCGCCACGTCGCGCCCGCGTGCTCAGCGAGAAGGTGGAATGAGTTGTAGGACTCCGCTGTGGAGAACGCGGAGCTTGCCAGTGACAGCCGGGAGGTACGACGGTTCCACGGGGTTGCCGAACTGGACGCCCGACCGGCCATTCCCGAGACCTGACTCCCAGTGCCGAGAACTACCAAACACCAAAACTACGCACAATGCTATCGACCTTGCATTGTTGTTTTAATGTGCCGGTTTGCGCGGTGAGGGCAGCATTAAACGTCCCCACTCAGCGGCGTGACATCTTAAATATGTCATCTTTCCTGGTGTACTAGAGGCATCAAGCAAACAAGTGTTGTTCACACCGAGGAACTTGTCCAACTCACGTTTTCGACTTCTTCGGAGTTCCATGG
>UXSR01000548.1:0-27188 GCA_900604375.1 Mesocestoides corti
AGTAAACGAGAGGTGACTTACGCGGGCGAGTAGAGGCATGCCGTGAGGTACATGTGTTTTGAGGAATCAGCCTCATTGCTGCACTGCTTTTGTGCGCACCCAAACGCAGTCGCTGGCGCCCACACCATCTGAGATTGAATAAACATTATATTAAAAGCTGATGATACATTTGTTGTGTTCAATGTTTCTAAAATTTTTTTCCTTTTACCTTACTACATGTTTATCTTACCTCTTCTTTGTCAGTATTGATTAGTTTGGTACAGACCTATGTATATTTCAGCTCTTTAAATATTCCCTGAATTTTTTTGGAGTGACTTCAAACTTTTCAACCTTTCGTACAAGGTGCTATACTAAAGAAATTTCATATTCATTCATATGCACCAAATTTAAAGACTTAGTGCTAGATTAATATGATAGTAATCAGTTAAGGCCCAATGCCTACTTGCTTGTAGTTGTAGCATTGTCCAGTGCATTGGTCACTGACATATTTGTAGTGTTGTTGTTCTGATGCAAAAGCGGAAAATACATCATAAAGCGAAGGTCTTTCACCTTTGTCATATTTTGCAATTAGTGAAACAGATTTTGGAAGAGCAGCAGGATTTGGAGGATTGAAGCGGCAGTCAGCCATCCAGTAACGTGCCATTGCTTCCAATTCAGAAGAGTAGCTCTAAGTGTCCATGTATTACTGTATCATAACTTTAACAATATGAGAAATGTATTGAAGCCATTTTAACAAACAGACAAAAACTTACAATCATCATCATGAACCTTGCCGGCGGTTCGACCGATTCGCGTATTTGTGCATGCAATTCTACAATTCTTTGTCGCTCTTCCTCCGTCGGGACTTCGGCAAAAATAACCGAAGTCAGAGCCAGCAAATAAGCCGCTCGCATCATCTGTCGTTTTGCCGTACAAAGTTTTATTCCTATAAGCAGCTTTTTATGTAATCCCTGAGGTAGCGCCTTGCGCAAATGAAGTGTAGTGTTCAGTCCTGTGTATATTTATGACTAGACTCCGCAAGATGAAATGGTAACACGGAAGGCGGCACATAAAAAACACAGTCACATGGAACGTAGTTCGTACTTTATCAAATCACGTATTTCACATGCAGCCAGCCAAACGTCGCCACTTGTAACACAAAACAACTGTTCCATTTAGGTACGACTGTCTAGAAGACAGTTCGCGCATTGGTCGACAGAAAGCACTTGTTTACTAGAACGTTTTTCATCAAATTCAAACAAGTTGAACAACGATGAGTGCACGCAATGTTGCCACATTAGTAAAACGATGTAGTTTGACTAGCTCATTATCAGATTAGTTTTTTGTAAGTTGATTAAGATTATGGGATTCACAAATGTCATACCTTCTACCTGACTTAGTTCTAATTCCAGTTAATCATCGCATATTGAGGATCCTTCAGTGGTTTTTCCGAACTGCAATCAGGTTTAACAAGTTAAAAACTGTCATTATAAACCAAAATTAATTCCCAAGAAAAACAGGAATCAAGTGAGTGATACCTGATTTCCGGTTCAAAAATCAGCTTTTCCTACCAATTCAGATTACTCGTGAGATTTAAAAAATGTTTGATTATTATTATTTCCAAGGGTATTTGTGAGATCCAATTTCTTTAAAAACATTATCTATGAAAAATGCGCAAAAGCTTAACGTGTTCAATAGCGGTGTCAGTAGCGGAGTTTGCGTGCTGATCACGTTGGCGTCACCAATTTGTAGTGAGCCTCGGTGCGGTTTTAGAAACCACCTTAGGGCCAACAATCTACATTGACACGGCCTGAACGAAAGTAGAGCAGAACTGCAGATAACCAGTAGCTCAAGCAATTTATTAAAGCAGTAGCGGAGTGTGTTGTTGCTTTACAGGATAACAAGTGGGTTTATATAGCTTCGCTAAGCACCGATCTCTGAGCGAACGAAGTTGCGTGAAGTGCATTCACAAAGACCGACTGAATCGTGTTCTCTGACGCTTGCTAACTGCGTTAGCTCTTGATTGATAAATGCGCTCGCCACAAGCACTTGTGACCACGTTGTTATGCTAATACTTTAGATTGCACACGGTTTCCTGTTTATGTAGCATGAATTAACCGTGGAATATAAATAATATACACTGCTTCACAACACTCAACAAAGCATTTGCCTCAAAAAATTATCAGTTAGCTGAAAAACAAAAATTTTGTGACAGAAGTCTTTGGTAATGTTTCCGTTAATGACGACGCTATTAATAACGTGATATATTGCGTGATGCTTATGTGTGGTGTCATAGCGGAATTTGCGACCGAGGAAGAACGAAAAAAATTACGATCGCATACGTAGCTTCGTGCGTCGGTTGATCACCACCACGCAGAATGATGTCCATGGTAGTTTATAAGTGGAAAAACATTTCCAGCATTTTGGTTGACATATTACTGGAATCCAGACTAAATAGCCATTTACCAACAAATGTTTTACCTGTGGGTCTCCTTGCATTGGCAGGCTGTAATGTACAGACTGTTACATTGCGTGAGTGGTATGTGTGTACTGGCTTGATTGGTCCATCGACCTACCCACATTTTGTTGGCTGCAGTTAGCAATCGCCTGTTCTGCCTATCCTCTTAAGTTTTTAAGAAGAAGTAACTGGTGGGTTGCAAAATAGTAATAAAGAAAGTCACTAGAAGGTGTCAAACTTATAGCGACTTTAAATGTACCGCCTATTTCATTTTGCGAGAAATTGAATTTGTTTGGTTTCTTCTTCAAAAGACCATCGGTCATTTAAGCAAGCACTCACAAAATTGCTAAGGCTTTTGTAGGTAATATCATGGCTATTAATTCGTATTTACTAATTTAATTGTAATGAAGATTAAATGAGAACGTTGTATCAAACTTAGTCAAGTAGACTACGGTTTCCTTTGACTATTGGTGCATTATTCATAGTGACATACAGCGCAAAGGCAGAAACATTGATTTCCTAAATTGACAAACGATAGAACTATAACTTACGTTTTTTTTTATTTCCAAAGCAACTTCAGCACCTGTTCGATTCACGTTCATTCTATGAGTATGTTCATAACTATCTCACCACTAACATTTTGACTTATATCATAGTTTTGCTATCACTTTGGTCTTGGTATTGTAACACATGACAGACGTGTCAGCTACCACACAATAAACCCTTTGAAACAGTATTAACATTGGCCAGTGAAGTTGATATTGATTTGGATAAGCCGATAAAAAAATTGGGACTCTGCCACAAACGTCTTGGTAATTATTTGCTTTGCAAGAAATCCAACGTCCAGATTATATACTTTTCAGGACAATTAACAGGTCATTTCACCTGAAGTGTCCCGTGAATTGCACAAATTCCAAAGCAAATCTGCTTGTTAAATAGCAGCATGACTCTATTTTACAATTTCTTACCTAAGTAGTTGCTTTTAATCCCATTCCGCTAACTTGAAATCAGAGACCAATCGGACTGAGATTTGATCTGTAATCTATTACTTTCTTAAGCTCAAATTCAACTGAATTGAGGTTATATAACGAAGGAATTATTGTCAAAGGATTGTTGATAGATAGTTCTATGTCGATGTTCCAATGTTCTAATAAATGTTAGCTTCATGCGCCCTAGACAAATACATGTGTAGTAAAATTGCCACATATCTGTTTCATTTCACATACATAAAGCCAAATCATTTGTTGTCTTTGCATAACTTGCCATTTTGTTTCCTCAATATGACACTTCTAGAAGCGGTGAAGGTTTTTAGAGCAAGTTGCAGTTAGTGCCGGGTAGTACGTTGAAGTCTCCGAAGTTTATTGAGTAAATTGTGACATGATAAGTAAATTATTTTTAGGATACCTTTCAGCGGTAGCGCTGTTAGTGTTGGCCAATTCAGCTATCTTTTGTGTTTAGATAAAAAAAGCATAATGGGCATTAATAAAGTTAGAAAAAACTTGAAATACCTTAGATTTCTGCTTTTCGCTGCCCAGTTTTTTTCGGTCTATTTGACTTAATGCATGCGTGTTCGAAGCTGAGTTGGTTTAGCATGAAGCAAAAGCGTCAACCCCTACAATATGCCAAGACTAATTTCAATAAATTGATTGGAACTAAAACGTTAATTAATAAAAACTAGTAGGCACAATAAAGAAGAATGCACTCAAGTTATGCAATCTACCGAGATTTATTACCATCTACAGAAACGGAAGAAGCTAAAGAAGAAACAACCTGTTAGGCCCTATTTTAGTGCTAATAAAAAGTTTTTTGGCAAGCGTTTAATGCGTGTTCAAATCGTGACTTGATTAAAATGAGGTAAATGCACTTATCATAAGGATAGCAGGTTTGTCTATTTAAGTCAATTAAACTTACACGTAACATAAAATTAATTACTTAGGTGATTTGATCTGATATTTGTCCTGCTGGGTACAGAAATTTGTGTATAGTTTCGACAGTTGATTTTTGAATATGCTATTCAAAACCAACCATCATTTATTAATTTATTTCATATTTTGCTTGTCCGAATATGACATTTTGCAAGTAGAATTTAAATAATTATACAGCATTAATACATAGTAAACTTAAAAAATTGAGACTTAAGACTTAAAATTGCTTTTGTTGGTTCCACCTCAGCATGAGATAATATACAAATGATTTCAAATGGAAAATACAAAATGTTGTTGCACAACATAAAACACTAACCTGTGCATTAAGTTCAAATTTGATTGGTTCTAAGTAGTTTGTAAAGAAGTAATGTTTAATTCAGCATAACTCTAGACATTGTTGAATGAATGGTGTTGCTTAACTAGAAGTGTCGTAGCATTTCTACAAATTCAACCACTATATTTTCATTCCTGCATGCTATTTTTAGTCGTATGCACCATCCGATATGAGAAACGCTCGCGCATTGTGAAATGTACATAATTTTGTACATCAATTTAATAAAATATTAATTTTTGCTTTTATGTAACACACCTGAATAGTAAGTCATCTGAATTTCATTTACCAGGCAATTCTTTCCTGATTAAACTTCCTTAAATCAGCACATCTTTATTTACTTGGAGTTAAACGAGAAACACCCTAGTCATGTTTATAGGTTTTCAATAGAAGTTTACATAAAAACATCTGGTGGAAATATATTAAAATATTTGTCCGAACTGAGGTCTCATTTAGGCACCATAAAAAATTACTGAATTATAAAATTTTTCCCACACAATGGAAGAGTCGCATTGTTATCACAAACATTAAATTCCATGCTCAAACACTCTTCCTTCTCACCGATGCTAACTTTACTTATCTAGCACAAGACGTTTAATTTACGATTATTGCCTTTACGTGCGGATCTGCAAAAATCTTTCGTTTGTATATACGGTTAAGTGATCTTGGATCAGCGAGGTTAGTGGCTAACACTGCGTTATGTGTTGTTTATGTGGACATCGATGAGGCAGAGATTGACAATATTTTGGGAACATGTGAATAGGGCAAAGTCTATACTTTTCACAAATCTTACTGTGTTTTAATCAAGTTGTCCTGAGAAATATTGATATCTTTATAAGTGTATATAACAGAAGCTGATTAATCCTTATCATGCCAACTTGCCAAAAAAGAAAAACCAAAAATAATCTCTAAAGTAAAAGACGTGTACTTGCAATCCAGAACAAGAAATATTGCTAAGATCAATTGCATTAGCAGTAAATGGTGAAGGGTAAATGTATACTATTATCGAGATGCTTACTCCTTTTGAACAAAAGGTAATATTGTTCCAACAAAACTAATACAAATATTGGAATGGGATAACATGACAGATATTGCAAGCAGGATCAGGAATTGGAATCCGTTGACCTAAATGTGCTCAGTGGCATTCTAGATGGTAGAGGACATTATTACGTCAGTGATCTCAAAGACTCCAAACTCACCTATTTGTGCAACATTTAAGGAGCCAGTCAGCCAATTAGAAGCGTCACTGCTGCAAACCAGTGCAGGCACATGCTCTGCTGCCCATTTCAATTAAATATATGCATTCAGTCAATTATACTGTATCGACGTATATAGGCGCAGACATATTAGGTCAATCTGGCCTCAGTCAATGATCTGTCAGATTGCGTATCAATGGTATTCGAGCTATCGTGGTGGACCCGGATGGATGGCGGCTGACGTGCAGTTCTGGCCTGTGATCGGTTAGTAAAGCCTGTGCTGTTTCGCTAGTATTCTTCATAATAGGGCTGGGGTATTCTGCAATACTTTAAGCAGTTCATTCAAACTGTTTTTCAAAAACCGCATTTGTTATGCACCAGTTTAAACAAAAACGAAAAGTACATATATTGGTTGAGGAAGCTTACAATTTATGTACTTAGTCTCATTTATGTCCGTGATACTTCATGCTGCATTTTGTTAATGCGCTACGAATGGCGACACCTACTGTAACAATTTGTTTTCTATTTTCTGAATTCTGTGTCGAATGTTCTGGCATCTGGTCTCGGTACACATTGAGGCTGTGGAATTGTATTGACGAAATTAGCGGAGAAATTCTAACAGGAATGAAGATGGTGGAGAGAGATCTTTACAAGATGGCTCTACTCAGTTGCTCTCAAAGTCATTCATGACTTGTTTCTGATTAACTGATTGAACTGTTTTCAGAATTGTCCGGTATATTGTAAATGTGTAAAACCCTAGACGTGATAAATTTGTTGTTTAAAACAAAATGGGGTGATTTGTCAATTTTTGTCAAATTGCCAATGCAAAACCCGAAATCCTGTCGCTCATAATTGTGACACCTCAATCATCTGCCCATCAGTTATGCAGCTCCGCATATTCATTTACCCTTCTGCATGTACTACACTACCCTCTTTATCCATGCGACCATTCAGACGTCTGTATTTGCCGTGGTCTACTTAACTGTGTCAGTCATGCACTACCATAATTATTCACAAAGAATAATACCTATGGTCTTACTTCTTCGAGGGCACTTCAGGTGGTATTTGGCCACAATATAACCCTTGCTCTACCTGGCGCATCTTCGGAGCATTTTTAATACCAAAAATATTCTCAGATTTTTTACAATAAGGATCGTAAAAAGAAGACAAATTTGGATAAAGAATCGGTTTTATTGCCGTGCCTACAGCATGGCGGTTTACCTGACATCAGTCATTTATACTTGGTTTGCAGTGTATCCTTTTTGCCTTATAGCTGACGTCTTGCAGCGCATTAATGAAATAGCACTCACCAACCAATTACTTCCGTGTATAACAAATGATTTTATGGTTTTATTAATTCAAGCGACCAGTTTAAATTGACGTTTATTTTAACAGGTCAGTAGTGTACTTCGAATAGCGTTATGATGCGCCGTGCAAACTAGATCCATACAGACTAATATTTCTTGACACTTGCAATGTCCAGTCGCCTCGTAGTCATAGAATTCAAATCGCACAAAAACTAAATCTGCGTAAGTGCTATAATGGCGTTTGCAACTCTTAGCGATCGCCACAAAACCGCCATAATGCGAAGTCATATATTTTCTAAGGGTCAAAATTGTCTAAATGCCTGCAAGCCCAATGTACGAAATTACTCTGGCCTCTATCAATTCCTTGTTCTTATTCCGAAAGTTCAACTAATTAATTTTTTAAACAATGAAACCGAGAGTTTTCATAATGCCTGCAATTGTTTTAATGATTTATGTGCTTAATGCCTTCAAAATGAGGAACATCTAGACAAATGTGTGCTCCCATAATAGATAGCATTGATTTCATTTTGTCATACAGACCAAACCAAATACCTACTAGAGAAATACCCAATTGCCAGAAATATATTCTAGTGTTTGCGTCGTTTTTATGGCCTAGTTAATTACTCCCCATGTGTCATGTTACATACAACTGCAATTTGGCCATCTCTGAATTACCAAGGTCAATGATTCAAGCGTTGTGCAACTAAATAATGACATTTTAAGTTGAAAACACTCAGTTAATATCAAACTGCAAACGCTGCAAAACTGGTTTTGAATAAGATTCCTAATCACTATTTTTTCCCATTTTTAAAGTGTAAGAATTAAAATGCAGCAAATTATTTCGCTGTGTTTTCCACATAAATTATATGGAGAAACTTGGTAACCATTCGAGGTGGGATTTTAATTCAGCGTGAAGCGTGACAAAGGCACACTATTCACATCATGCACAACATCAACATAAAAAATCAAATCCAATTGCGATTGTATGTCAAGTTAATTGTGAGAAGGTATGTACAAATTATGACAGGTATGTATTATGCCATTATGTAGTGCCCTTTAATGCTGTCAGTGTGTCTTTTTAAACCATAACTACACAGATTGCAGAGCCTAGAAAACGTTCGCCCAGTTGTATCCGTGACCTTTGCGTCAAGAGGGTTTACCTTTGAAACATAACATCCATCCAGAAATGGAGGTCAAGTGATTAAAGCGACGGCGAAATAGATAACTCCAAGCGACAAATATGCGGGATTAAATCAAAGTAGATTCATTTAACTGAAGACGATCAAAGCGAAGAACCTCTTAAAAACCTCAAACACCTCTCAAAATGCAATTAAACCACTTCATGGTGCCTCAAATCCGTCAATATCTGATTGACTTATTTTTAGCCAGGTTCTTTGCCGCTATCACTCGCCACAACAGCTCCACTTCTAATCAGAAACGCTCACTGCCATAACATCGTGACCTCCAAATCATTGCACGCATTTCTTGCATGTGGTGCAGTGAAGGCACCAACTTCACTGACCTTCGGTTTCAATTTGCAGAATTATTTCGAAGTCAACAATTCATGATTTCTCATTTAGCTCTGAATATTACAGGATATGCGCGTTTGATTAAATTTTGTGTTTCATTAATATTTGCCTATTCAATTATTAAATAATTACACACTCATTTCTACACAGTTCAAGTGCACATATTCACTTCAGCAAATGAGGGAATTTTTTTTCATAAATATGCGAGCATTTTTTTAATAAGTCCTTGAAGCACTACTCTGTCGACTATACTAGATTAAGTATCTGCTTGTACAAATTATGACAATTTGGCAAGTCTGTAAGTATGTCGACATATTGCTCTGGCACTTGCTACGAAGTTCGACCAAGATATTACCCTACAGTGGCTTGGTTAACAATACATTATGACCCCCGAGTTAATAGCCCTTTGCAGCCTGAGAAGAGAAGGTAAATCGGAGACAGAGAACGCGACCGTCTATTTTTGTCACTCTGGCCGAGTTGCTTTGTGTGTGCATGCGTACACATGTGTAACAGGCGACTGCTGCCAGGAGCCAATAAGAAAAGGGGATGAGTTATTGGTACACACGGGCCTTTGTGCACGCACACTCACGCGAGGTGGCTGTCAGTCCATTGCACTGTTTGTAACACAATCAAGTAGTGTTTGTGGCAATAGTGTCCCTGATTTCCAATACCTTACTCCTAACGGGAGTGCATGGCTTCAGTCGGGCCAGCGTACGAGCATCACTCATGCGAGGTGGCTTTCTGAACACTACAAACCTACCCCCTAACTATCGGTCCATGTATCTGCATATGTAAGGCAGAAATATCTGTGCGGAATAATAGTTTCCCTCACCATACCCCTGAATTTAGTCTTCCCACCATTAACCTTTCCTCGCCTCCATATATCTTCATTCCCATCGCTGGTGCCAGCGCGTAAGATGAGGTGTGCACTCACTCTCCTGCAATCCCACCGCACATATCCAATTCAGATACTTCTCCACTTACTAATTCAAGCAAACCCCATTTCTTAGTTCACCGCATCAATCTCGTCGCTTATGTGCCAGTTTGTGTGGTTGTATATCTGTTGGCCCTGCAGCCAAAGCAACTGGCCACACTTGTAGACTGAAATGAGAATGAGAAATATTATTACCATGGGCATAACGTAGATATAATAATGGTAAATGCGACCGAAATACGAATCTGAAATTTGAACAAAAACAACTGCACATTGATTTCAATGTGCATTGCAGCAAGCTTGCAAATTTTATGTCTCTGTTGTGACACAATCAATTTATCTGTGTGGCGATCGGGTCATTGGTTTCCACTACCTTACTCCTAATGGAAATGTATGGCTTAGAATTAAAAGCAAGTCAAGAAATACCAAATCAACATAATTACCTTTAAGAGTAGAGAGTAGTATGCACGATCTTTGCAGCAAGAGGGTCTGCGACTACTATTGCATTAGAACTGGCAGTACTATGCATATTTGGGACAAAATATACGTCCGAAAAGGCAGAACATGGGATTAAAACGAAGGAGAAAGGAAAACTATCAAGCGACAAATATGCAGGGTCAAATCAAAGTAAATTCATTTAGCTGGAGTTGAATAAAGCGATGAAGCTCGAGAAACCTCGAACAACTCTGAAAATTATAATGAACCACACCATGTTATTTCACTTCTGTCAATAACTGGCTGTGTTATTTTTAGCTCGGTTCTACGCTGTTGTGGTTGTTGTCACTTGCCATAACAGCTCTACTTCCAATCTGAACCAATAACATCATGACCTCAAAATGATTGCACGCATGTCCTGCATGTAGTGCAGTTAGAACACTAACTTCCGTGCTTCACAGCATGCTCTGACCTTCGATTTAAGTTTGCAGAACAACTTCGCAGTCAACAATTAGTGATTTTCCATATTCTTGTAATTCAAGCGCTGTTATACACTGGTAGCTCTAAAGGACCTTGAGCAAATTCCAGTCGAGCCAATCACATCTCACCTTCACATCTCACGCTGGCGCTTTCTACTAGTTGCAATGCAAGGCAAACACTGGCAGTAGCAACTATAGATTTGTTTCCGCGTCTGCTGTTGCATATTGAGGTGCGCTAACTGGATCGGGGTTTGAACAAAAGCGGCCTGCCTCCAGTATTAACAGTTTGAACGTGCTACTCGGACACATAACGCAATGAGATGTTTGCTCATATACATGCAAAAAAATCATTGTCTTTGCTAAAATGAACCCAAAGAAAAGTATGTCAAAAATGAGAAACATTATTTGCGTTCACTAGGAAAACGTGGTTACTCCAAATATGCTTTTGCCATAAAACCGTAGTTATGCAGAAACAATCTCCAATTGTTGCAAAAAGTCAAGATTAAACTTTTAGTTGGACTGCAAATTTTATCGCGTGACCTTCAATTAAAATCCTGTTGCTAAAGCTCCGCAGTCAAAGGTGCAAAATTGGTTAGTAAAAGCAATAACAAAAGGCTAAACACAACACACTGATGTATCTACGAATTCCATGGACGTAAAGCACTAGGTACTAATTGTTCAAGGGGAATGTGGCAATCATGCTACACTTCTGATTTCGAAAACACAATTCGTAAGGTACTTGAAAGCATCATTGACCACTTCGAAAAGGTCTTCAACAATTTTATACCCTACCTGTCCAATACATCATTGTAATGCATTAGTATTTTGTCTGAAATAGCATACCTCGTGCAGAATTGACACGTGTACGACGAAGTAGCCATCATAGTAAAGACATAATCCTTAACGAACTACACAAGCTTGGTCTGCTGCAACTATTTTTTGATAAATGAAGTTCTAACGTCTAGATATCTGTAGCTCCTAATTGTAAGTGGTTTCCCTTCCATGAGTCAAAACTTTTCATCTAAAACCTATGGCAAATGGGTGTCGATCAGTTAATGTATAGATAACAGGATCAGAATGGTTTCATCAGCTGAAGTAAAATGCTCGAAGAAGTTCGGACGATGAATCGAGGGATATCTTAAATGAGACTTTGGCAACCTGCTTTTTCAGAACTTGTGCTCATAGGTAAACTTACTAGTAGGAAACATGTGGCTAGCGCTGACTCTCTCGAGTGCATTAGCTCTTAATGCATTATCCCAAAGGCCTTGAGATTCGTTTATACCGATTTAGCGCTGAAGGCGAAATTGTGACACTGGTAAAAAAAACCTTCATTTAAATCCCATGTTTAAACCTGTGTGCAGACATGTGTGTTCCGGTTCCAAGTGAAATTAAAATCAAAAGCACTATCAAAACGCTTGTAAGAAAAATTATGTTCTATACTCAAGGTAATATAAAGGTTAAAAATATAAGAATATTATTGTTGCAAACAGCAATTCAAATGCATGGATTGGAGCCAGAGAATCCACTTAAGCAAATCATTTTAAAAATAATGTACAACTGCCGACGCATCATCACCCACCATCGTATACAGTGCGTTGGTTGGTGTTTCATCGCAAACACTGGAAAGAAAGAATTCGGTGGAGAAATATAATATTGACAACTTAAGCGATTCTACCTATATTCTGCAGAGCGTTTACTGAATTTGCTAGTTGAATGCACGGCATTCACTTTTACCAAAATTAGACACATTAATGTGCAAAACAATAGCCGATTGCACAATAATACAGATACGCGCGCATTCGTGTCTTCGCTGTCTCCACCCACGGAAACAAGTACCTATATAATTCACCTTCACGGTTAGCATTGCATTCGCCTGGTGTTCCCTCAAAGTATCAGGACATGTGGGTTAGCAAGATGCAAGGTAACGCTACCTATTTTATTGGGATCACTCATTTGTTATAGTGATTATGATAAAATTCATCTGCTTGGTGACGTTGGTGCGGTGGTCTGAGGCCGGACAACTCTCTGCGGAAGAACGTGCAAAAGTGTTGGAGGTGCACAGGAAGATTCGAGAAGAGGTTGAACCACCTGCGAGCAACATGATGCTGATGGTTCGTTTTGTGATGCCTACTAGTTTTATCTAGACAAGTATCAATTAGACCGTTTTCTCATTCATGCTCTTGTGTTATCAGAGCTGAATACAGATTACGGAATCACTTTTATCACGGTTTCTATAAGAAATGATATCGTGTGTCAAACGTTATTATTTATCTGTGATTGCGGAAAGGAAATCAAGTTACTGAAATGTTTGGAAGTGTGTGACACGACCATCGACTTGTAATGCACTGGTGAAGAATGAATACAACAAAATTACCAAATATTTAAGTGTCTGCATGTGTCACTACTTCAAATCACTGTTTGCTACATATTTTCCTTCGCAGGACTACTCAGTTGAACTGGAAAAATTGGCCGAAAAATGGTTGCTCAACTGCACGTACCCATTGCCAAGTGCATCTGTTCACCCTGAATATGAAGACGTTGAAGTGGCTTTGCAATCTGGCTACAATATTGAAAACGCATCGTTTGAACCGGCGTCAAGATTCAACTCCGATAAGGAAGCTTTCAAATATGAAACCAACACCTGCACAAGTTTGTGTGGCAACTATCGCCGGGTTTGTATTATTCTTTGTCTGTCAAATCTATTACTTACACAAACGCATTATTTTTTATAGCAATAAGTCAACGTATTTTTTGAGGAAATAATGAGATATTCTCTAGCATGTCTTGGTGCATTGGTGTTGGACTTTGAAAGTCATCTAAGCAAACTGACCACTAGACGAAGCAAAATGGATACTATTTTTAATTAAAATACTGTGTGCAGGCTGCTCGCAATTAATCGACCTCAAATTCATTCACATATATTCAAATGAATGAATGTTTTAAAAAAAACATTGGAGCTAAATGTCCCCAATTCAAGCCGAACAATAAGCTTTTCAATGAAGCATTTGATGCCTGTCTTAGGTTGTACATGTTGCATTCACATCAAACGAAAGTGCACTGTAAGCATTTCGATAGAAACTAAAGTTAACAAATTTGACGTTTTATGTAGATTATTTGGGCGACATCGCGCCAAGTTGGCTGCTATCGACATAAATGTGAACATAGCGATATTTGGACCACACCTCGATACGTTATGGCCTGCCTCTACAAACCTGGGTAAGTTAATAACCTGCTTCTCTTGTAAATGCAAAATGCGTACTTTGGCTAAAAATTAAAATACTTTCTTGGCATGCCTGATAAAATTTAAACTGTCTTTCCAGTCAACGCAATCCAAACGTTAGACCATACATTAGCGGGTCAAGTTGCAGTGGATGCCCTCAAGGACTGGGCTGTTACCGCAAGCAATGCACTGACATGACTACGCTAGGAGCTGTGTGGTATGCGAATAAGCCTCCAGAAGACGCCGTTGCCACTGATTCTTTTGAAATGACAGAGCCGCCTATTCAAACACAGACACGGACAAGCACAACAAGGATGCCTCTCGTTCAAACCCAAAAGGTGATTAGCTCAACGAAGAAACCGTTGATCCAGTCGCAACCAGCGACTAGTACAACAAAAAAAGCCTCAATGGAAAAGCCGCAAGTACCAATCCGGGCAGAAGTGCCATTGGAGTTAGTAAAGAAACAGTCTGGCGACGCTAGCATGCTTCAGTCGGAAGCAGCACCATTTAAAGCAGACCAATCAACAAGCCAAACTCAGACATCAACCTCCGTTTCCAGGAGGCTCTCGGCAGTCAGTGCTGCATTATTCGCATTCATTGCAATGATTTTTCTTGCATAGCACGTAACCAACTAGCTGAGTTGGCACCTTTTTTTCTAATGCGCTTCGTTAATGAACAATTTCAAATACACCATTCTACTTTTTTTCGCAATCTTGACTAGAAAATAAATTCACTTCTTCCACTACAGTTGTTATAATGGCAGCTTGAATATGCAAAAGATGAGGTATTTTTGTATTCGGTATGTCAGTCAGTTACTTAGAAACTCTTTTCACATTACACAAAGCACCATTTATAAATATATGATGTACTCTGTCTATGTAGTTTTTGCCTACTGAAGTTTTAGTGTAGGTGGTCTCAAATTAAGCGAGGAACATTAACATGCATATTCCACTGGTATCTTATGTTTAACAGGTACGTTAAGTACAACCTGCAACGCTATTTATCGATGCAAACATGTCAACACCATGCAGTAAGTGAGTTGGAATTCCAACTACCGAGGGTGTGTTTTGATTTTAACGCCTTCATTGTTAGAATTCTGTGCTGATGGTACTTCTTCTGCTTCCTAAATGACGGACACCAAGTTTCAACTGCAAAACATGACATATAAAATGCGGTAGACACTGTGTTTGGATAGGGGACAGATAGAATATATGCACTGGATGTTCAGAGACACAAAACACGTTAAAATCTGTGTCTAGCCTAATTAACTGTTATTTCCCATTAACAGTTTTCAGCTTCCTTGTCAATGCTTGCTTCTTTGTTAAATCAGCATACCTTAAGTCACAATAAATCGCATCTGAACTACCGTTACAATCACGGCATCGGTAGGTTTATTAAATCCATATTTGTGCACATTGAAAAATAGAGCATCCAGCCTCTAGCTACCTACACGAACCCTGACACCAGAAATACAATATTCTTTATCATTCCGTCATTTCTGGTTGCTTGCAGCTGTATAACATGGAAGCTACTCTGGCCGCTATTAATGCATTGTAGTTTTCCGGAAATACAGATGCCCATTATTTGCTCAATAA
Source organism: Mesocestoides corti (assembly GCA_900604375.1). Lineage (NCBI taxonomy): Eukaryota > Metazoa > Platyhelminthes > Cestoda > Cyclophyllidea > Mesocestoididae > Mesocestoides > Mesocestoides corti. Next base: position 15,389 of record UXSR01000548.1, read on the forward strand.
AATCGCCTGAGTAGTTCATATCAGAATTTATATTACCGCAACATTTGGCAAAAGATAACGCAATATTGAAATTCAGATGCATTAATACCACCATTTTACCTGCTCTCAGAAATGACAATATCAATTTCCTTGGATCTTCACTTAATCTGACGATTTCGGATGCCTTTTTAAGTTACCATATAATGGCCATAAATTTGCACACCTATTATGCTCCAACATACTGAATTATTATAAACCTTCAGTTTTGAAATCATGAATACGTAAAAATAATGTCACAACTGCGAATTCTCATTGACTACGCGACAGAAAAAATTTAGATTTTTTCATTAATAACATTAACGCAAAATTCAATAAAACTCAGACAATATTGAAAGTCGGGTTCATCAATGACACTTTGTGAGCTGCAAAATTGTGAATGTAAATAATCTGAGTCGATTTTTTTAGCATTTTACACCTTTAAATTCCGTTAAAATATTTGTTGCAAATTAACAATTTGTGGTTTATTCCCGAGCAATCAGAGGTGATAAAATACTGTTTTATGGTCATTGTCTCAGATAAAACCTTTTTTCTAATTTTGAAACCAACGTTACCTAAATCATTCAGAACCATTCAAATCCACCTAGCTAGGTCATATGAAATACCTCTAAATAACTTCGGTTTCTCCGGGTTTTACTAGCATTTACATCAGCTCCTCATAGCAAAAGTCGTGTGAGAAAATTCCTATCGTAGAGATGGTCTTAAGGACGCGATCTTGGACACCTGCCTGTCAAAAAAATATGGGATAAAAATTCAAAAGATTCGTGGCAGAAGGTTCTACATAGAATGACCAGTTGAACGATTGGTTGCGTAACAAACGGAAATTGTTTTTTTCTCCATATGTAATTAGCAAACTAAATTCGGACAAACAGTCGACGATACACGGTTATGTATTGCTGTCTCAACTCAAGCTTCTAAGCATTTAAGAAACATGTACGTATGCTATGGTTACACCAGGGCCAAAGTTCAATTCGACACACATAACATGGTCATTGTTCCTTGCAATTATCACTGCAACAGATTTCGGGCTAGAATTTCTATGTATTTGAAATGAATGTCTATCAAGTAATTTAATTCTGACACAACCATAATTTTCATCTCCTACTGGAATTCAATTGCAATGAGGTATTTGCTTCTAATTATTATTAAAAATATCTTGTGCTATCTTTGTTTATAGGCTAAGTTTCCGACGTAAATGTGTTATTTAAAAGCTCACAATCATTAAATCACATGCATCAGTCTCATTCACGAATGTTTGATGAATAAAACTATGCCAATAAAATTAGTTTAGTAGTATGAGAGCGGACGAGTGTGCCAGCGCAGTGATGGATCAAGCATTCGAGAGATGCCATTGACGTACCATTTTCGCCATTCATGTTGCTTTCTGGAATCAAAATATTACACTAACTAAATGCTTACCATCTGTACATTAGAATTCTGCCAAATCGCAAGTGACCAAAAACATTTAGTGTTAAACTGGAAATCTTAGGTTACTTCATAAGATAAATAGGACAAATGTGATATCAGAGAAATTATGCCAAATCCTGGCCAATATTTCTTCCTATCTTTACAAAGTACGATAATTAATTAGAAGTAAAGCCTTTTTATCTCTTCTGCACATCAGCTGATTAAAGTAATGCTGTTTGCCCCATCACTTGGTCTTAAACCTCCCAGAAAACACTGATTCGATTTATCCCAATTACACTACCCTTCTACTCGCGATAAAGAAGAGTAAGACCGAAGAACACGCGGACACAACCGTTTGGTTCAGAGCTAAACCAAATTGGTGTCATTGTGTTATGTGTAGTTATAGCTCAAGCGAGTCCTAAGCGTGCTAACGTCGAAACCTAGGTAAAAGGCATTACTTGTGGTGATAATAAAAGCTATTCATTTGTGCTTACAAGAAGGGAGATAAGGACATCTTGTCAAAGACTGGAGAGACAAGATTAACGAAAGTGAATCAACATGAATCACGGCTACAGCTTAGCACCTAAGTGTGCTGGAACTTTGAATCAGAGGAGAGCAAGGAACAATCGATTCACCCATAACGTTGTGAAAAGAGTCAATTGTGCGTGAAAATTGGTTGTCTGGGTAGGTAAACATTTAGAAATTCTATTTACCTGACGTCAGATTGTTGGTTAAGGAAGGTGACTGAGGTCCTCTTGGTTGCGCGCAATTTTCTACGGACGTATCAAATAGGTCTGTAAACCTATGGTTTTAAATACGTGTTTACACATGCCCTAATGAGTCCTATAATAATAAGCATAAGCATATGCAGGAACGCAGCAACGATTTGAGGTGGGTTCTTGATTCAGTGTGAAGCGAGGCGACGACACAACATCCATTACGGTATCGACCAAATCATACCACATAGTCAACATGAGCGCAGATCAAGTCATGCTAATAGCACAAATGAAATCGAGGTAAAGTAATGGAAAATATAATTAATTTAATAGTATCAGAGCTAAAAGAAATCATTTATTAATGGATATCAATGTAATTTGCAGCAGGCTAGCCGATTTTCTGTTGCTGGTTTAGCAGAAGCAAGTTCAAGTGACATTTTAAAGAAAGTTACTTACAAGAACTTATAGACAATTTGTACAGGTTTGAATTACACTTTTACAAAGTGGTTTTCATTGCTATCTAGGTGTGTTTTATTAACCATAACTAAGCAGACTGCAGAGCCTAGAAAATTTTTAAGTAGCTGTATCTGTGACTTTTTCAAGAGGGTCTGTGTCTAATACTGTCCCACTACTGGTAGAACTTCACACCTTTGGAGAACAATATACGTACAAAACTGCAGGTCGTGTTTAAAGCGAAGGAGAATTGAAAATGCCAAGCGACAACTATGGAGGATTAAACCAAAGTAAATTCATTTAACTGGAGTTGATTAAGTCGATGAAGCTCAAGATATCTCCCACAACTACTCTCTAAGTGGAATTAAACCACACCATATTTTTCCACTTCTGTCAATACCTGACCGTTATTTTTAGCTACGTTTCATGCTGCAGTTGTCATCACTTGCAATAACAGCTCCACTACCAATCCGAACCACCCATTGTCACAACATCGTGACCTTAGAATTATTTCACGCATGTGCTGCATGTAGTGTAGTTAGCACACTAACTTCCTTGGCTAATGGCGCGCATAACCTTCGGTTTAAATTTGCAAAATGACCTATCTGTCAACAATTTACGATTTTACATTTTTGCATTAATTTTTACAGGATATGTGCGTTTGATTAAAGTTCTATGTTTTATCAATATTTGCCTATTCCATGATTAAATAATTTTGCGCTCATTTTAACATTGTTCAAGAACACGCATTCACTTAAACAAATAAGATGACTTCATAATTTACCTGTAAGAATATTTTTTGAACACATGAGGCATTATTCTGTCGCCGAACCGGACAAATGGTCTGTTTATTGCAAATTGCGCTAATGCGATAAGTTGGCATATCCAAAACTGTGTCAACATATTGATCTGGGACTTTATACCAAATTCGACCGAATAAGTAAATTGAGGTGGCATGGTCGATACTACCTTACCGCCCTCTACTTAAAAGCCCGTTAAAACCTGAGAAGCGGGAGAAACGGAAAGTGGTGATCTGCAGTCTTTGAGGCTGTCTAGATGATAATTCATCCAATCAGAGTAGGCAGTTTTGTACGGTTACCTGCTATACCACAGGATATGGTTCGATTTCCCGCATTCTTCATTTATGTTAGCTTCCACCAACAGGGTCACTAATTGTTAACAGATGAGAGAGTTTTATAAAAAAATTTGAAGATATCACTAATCAACGAGGTAAAACAATAAAGCGACTTCATTACGTTGGGGTCTCCAAATGTAGTGACTTGGTTAACACTACCTTACAGCCCAATACAACCAGAGATGAGAGGTAACAGAGGCGACAGAGAACACTACCGTTATTGTTGTCACCGCCTGTTATGTGGGGCTGTGCATAACAGGAGCCAATAACAAAAAGAGTAAGTTATTAATAATGTCAGGCCATCGTGTGCTCAACATTCACACATGGTGGCTTTCTGTTTACCACAAACCTATGGCCTAGCAAAAGGTCTACCTATTTGTATATGTTCGGCAGAAATACCTGTGCCTTAGGGTCAATCCAATTTGTATTTCATAATTCCTTCTTGAAATTATTTGGTATAACTAAATGACATAGGCGGCATGGAATTTTCTCTCACTACATCACAAGATTTAGTCGTCCCTTCGGTAGCCTTTCCTCACCCCCACATCTCATCATTCCCATCGATAGTGCCAGCGCGTAAGATGAGGCATAGGTATGAGCTCAATACCCTGCCACCCACACCACACATCTTGTCATTCAAATGCTTCGCCATTCACTAACTTAAACAAACCGCATTGCTTAGCTTATTGCAGCAATCACGTCGCTAATGTGCCTGTTTATGTGGTTGTGTGTCTGTCTACCAAAGCAACGTGGCACCCTTGTAGGATTAAATGCATTGAACAACAAAGCTAAATGAACAATTCTATTACCACGAGCATAATCTAGATAAAATAATGGTAAATGTGACTAATTTGATAATCTTAGAGTTGAACCAAATCATTTGCATATTGATTTCAATGTGCATTGCAACACGCTTACAAACTGCATGTCTCTGCTCTAAAACAATCAATGGGTCTTTGTTGGAATGAGGTCATTGGTTTCTACTAACTTACTCCTGGTGAAGGCGTATGGTTTAGAATTAAAAGTAAGTCAGACAAAAAGACCGGTGGATAAAATGGCTAGCAAAAACTGAGAAAGACCAAATCAGCATAATTACATTCAAGATCACGGAGTATTATCCGTGGTCTTTGCAGCACGAAGGTCTGCAAATGATACTGCCTAACAACAGGCAGTACAATGCCAACTTGGAGCAAAATATACGTATGAAAAAGCAGGTCAAGGGATTAAAACAAAGGCGAAAGCGAAAGTGCCACGCGACAACTATTGAGGTTTAAATTAAAATAAATTTATTAAACTGGAGTCGATTAAAGTCATTAATTGCCCACAACTTTCCTCAAAATGCAACGAAACCACAATGTGTTATTTCACATCTGTCAATATCCACCTGCGTTATTTTCAGCCAGGTTCCATGCTGTTCTGGTTGTTATCACTTGCCCCAACAGCTCCACTTCCAATCCGAAAAAAATCATTTCGATAACATTACAACCTCAAAAACATTCCATGCGTGAACTGCATTTGGTGCAGTTAAGGCACCAACTTCATGGTCCCATGGCGCGCATTTACCTTCAGTTTAAATTTGCAAAACGACTTCGTCGTCAACAATTCGTAAATTTTCATTTAACCTTGTTATCCTAAGCTATCTCCAAAGGACCTTGAACCAGTTTTGGTCAAACAATTCATTTTCGCCACGTCGTGCTAGCCGCATTCACATCTCCCGCCTACGCTTCCTTTTACCTGTTGCAAAGCGCCAATCTAACTAGCAGCATTACCTATTGATTGTATTACCTAATCTTCTGCTGCATATTGAAGTACATTCACTGAATCTGGGGTTTAAACAAAAGCGGCCTGCCTCCAGAATTAACAGTTTGAATATGGTGTTGGAACACAGAACACAATGAGGTGTTTACTCGTGGAAATGCCAAAAAATATATTGCATTGACTTTGCTAAAATAAACGCAAGGAAAAGTATATAAAAATGCGAAATATCTTTTTGCGTTTACTCGGAAAACATAGGTGACTCCTAAATATGTTTTCGCCATAAAAATAATATTTATGCGAAGACAAGTTCCGATTGTTGCGAAATGGCCGAGACTAAAGTATTCGTCCCATTGTTTATTTTAGTGTGTGACCTCCAATTAAAATTCTGGTGCTAAAGCTCCACAGTCGACGGCACTAAATTGGCTAGTACAAGCAATGACAAAAGTCTAAACTCAATGCAGACATGTATCATGGAATCAGATGAACGTAATACGATTGATACTAATTATTCGACGGAAATGTAGCAATAGTGGTCCACTACTGACTTAAACACGCGATTCGTTATTTGCTTGAAAGCATCATTGATTAGAGTAGATTACTTCAAAATGGTCTTCAGCAATTTTGCACCCTAGCCGCGAATCGAGTAGCAGCTTTTGTATTTTGTCTAAAACAGCAAGCGTCATGCAGGATTGACACGCGAATGATGAAATAGACATCACAACGCAGAAGTAATCTCCAACTAACGACACAGGCTTAGTTGGCTACAATCATTTTTTTAGCAAATAGAATTCCTATATCTAACTATATGTGTTGCTCTTGAGTGTAAATGATTTCTTCTTCTTAATTAAAATATTTTAATGAAAAACAAATAGCGAATGAGTGTCGATCAGTTGATGCATGTATGTTTGTATTAGAATAGTTACATCAAGTATTGTAAAATGCTCGCATAAGTTTGGGTGAAGAATTGAGATATTGATGAACGGGAATATTTAAAAAAAGACTTGGCGAACCTAGTTTTTAAAACGTGTGCTCACAAAAAAATTGTAATGTTAGGAGACATTTGCCTACCTTGGACTCTATCAATAGCATTATCTCGAGTTGCATTAGCCCAAAAGCCTTGAGCTTGATTAAATCTCATCTAGCGCTTCTGGCAAAACATTGACATCGGTAAGAGGTATATTGATTTCAATCCCATGTTTATGCCTGTGTCCAGACAGCTGCATTCCGCTTACTAGTGAAACTAAAGTCAAAACAACAGCACGTCTGTAAGATATATTATTTTCTCTTAACAAGGTAATATAAAGGTTAAAAATAAAAGAATAGCCTTATTGTGAACAAATAGTTCAAATGCAGGAATTGGCACCAACGGCCAGAGAATGCACTCAAGCATATTAATTTCAAAATAATGTGCCTCTTCCGACGCATCATCACCTACTTCAATCAAGGACAACTGTTTACAATGCGAAAAGTTTTGGGGAAAGCATTTAATATTGAGAGCTTAAACAATTCTACCTACCTTCTGCAGAGTGTTGCCAGTTAAATCCACGGCAACTTGAACGTGGAAAATAACAGACGACTACACAATTACACGCGATATTTTGTCAATAACTAGAGTGTCACATGGGCCATTGCTGTCTCCACCCACGGAAACAAGTACCTATATATACCGCTATCTCCATGAGCATGGCATTCGCCTGTTGTTCTCTCCAAGTATTAGGACGTGTCAATTTATACGATGCAAGGTAACTTTGCCTATTTTATTGTGATCTCTGATGAATTATAGCGATTATGCTGAAATTCATCTGCTTGGTGACGTTAATGTGGTGGTCTGAGGCAGAACAACTCTCTGCGGAAGAACGTGCAAAAGTATTGGAGGTGCACAGAAAGATTCGAGAAGAGGTTGAACCACCCGCGAGCAACATGATGCTGATGGTTCGTTTTGGGATGTTTACTAATTTTGCCTCTACGAGTAACCATTAGACAGTTTTCCCATTTGTGCCTTTGTGTCAACAGAACTGATTACAGATTACAAATTAACTTTTATCAGGTCTGGCGTGAATCATGGCATAGTGTGTCCCACTTTTATATTTATCAGTGATTGCGCCAGGGCAATCAAGTTACTGACATGTTTTGAAGTCAATCACAGGACCAACAAATTTAAAAGCATTTGTTATAATAGAAAATACGGCTAAATTACTTAATAAAAAGCGTCTACGTGTGCGGCATATTTTCTTGCACAGAACTACTCAGTTGAACTGGAAAAATTGGCCGAAAAATGGTTTCTCAACTGCTCCTACCCACTGCCAAGTCCATCTCTTCACCCTGAATTTGAAGATGTTGAAATGGTTTTGCAATCTGGCCCCAAACCTGAAGACGCGTCGTTTGAACCGGTTTCAAGATTCCAGGAAGAAAAGGAAGCTTACAGATATGAAAGTAACACATGCACAAGTTTGTGTGGCAACTACCGGCGGGTACGTATAAACCACATTTTGTCAAATCCATTAATAACAAATGTATTTTTCGTTTGAGCAATAAAACAACCAACATCTGGAAAAATAGTGGAAACATTCGTTTGCATGTCTAAGATAGCGACAAATTGGTGCATTGTTGCTGGACACTAAATGTCACCTAAGTAACCTGATTACCAATCGAATCAGTCTTGATTTTATTTTTAATCACAATACTCGCATTTATTAGACGTCAAATCCATCGATATGTTAAAATGAATGCCATTAGAATACGAACAGAATGATAAATTGCTGACTGAAGTATTAATTGCCAGTCGTAAGCTGTACATGTCGTGTTCACATCAAGCGAAAGCGTTCTCTGACGACAGTGGCAGAAAGCAAAGAAAACACGGTTTATTTGTTAACGCGCACAGATTGCAAATTTAATTTAATATTTTATGTAGATTATTTGGGCGACATCGCGCCAAGTTGGCTGCTATCGACATCGATGTGAACAGGGTACAATTTGGACCACATCTCGACACGTTATGGCTTGCTTCTACAAACCTGTGTAAGCTGATTGCGTGCCTATCTTGCAAATTCCAAATGCACATTTTGACTGTTTTGTTGTGTATGTTCCAATTAGGTAAAATTAACGTTAAATCTCAAACAAATAATATATTTAATCTGCCATTAGAATAATAGAATGCTTGAAAAAAAATAAAATGCTGTTTCAGGCGCCTTAACTCTGACGAGAGGCCATACAAAAGCGGGTCAAGTTGCAGTGGATGCCCTCGGGGACTGGGCTGTTACCGCAAACAATGCACTGAACTGACAACGCCGGGAGCTGAGCTGTATGTGAGTGAGCCTCCAGAAGACGCGATAGCCACTGATTCCTTAGAAACGATAGAGCCCCTCATTCAAACACAGGCACGGACAAGCACAACCAAGATGCCTTTCATTCAAGAGGAACAGATGTTGAGACCTACGAAGAAACCTTCGATCCAATCGCCTCCAGCGATTAGCACAACAAAGAAAGCCTCAATGGAAAAGCCGCAAGTAACTATCCCGCCAGAAGTGTCGTTGGAGTTAGTACAGAAACAGTCCGGTGACGCCGGTAAGCTTCAATCTCAAGAAGCGCCCATTGAAACAGACCAGTCAACAGGCCAATCACAGACAACGACCTCCATCTCCAATAGGCTTTCGACAGTCAATGCTCTATTGTCCGTATTCATTGCAAAGATTTTCCTTGCATAAAACTCAACCGACTACTTAATTTTGTACCTTTTTTCCTTATCTACATTGTTAACGAAGAAGTTTTAAATGCAAGATTCTACATTTTCTTCGCACTCTTGACTTGGAAATAAATGAGCTTCTTTCTCTGCAGTTGTTATAGTGTCACCGTTAATGAAAGACAAATAAGGTATTTGGTGATCGGTTGGCTAGCTAGTAAAGTTTTTTGCTGTTGCTCATTACAGCAAACACCATTGATTAATTTGTTTTGTACTCTACCTGGGCAGTTTCTGAAAACTGCGCTTCTAGAGAATATGGCTTAAAATCAAATGAGGAACATCATCAAACTCATTCCACTGATATTTCTTTTAACCATATTCGTTAAGTGCAATTGGACACGTCAACACCATGCAGAAAGTGATTTGGAAGAGCGAACACAGGAAGCATTTGGTTTGATTGCACTACCTTGATCGTTATAATTGTGTGCAAATATAGTTTACTTTCCTTCTTAAAGGATGGACACCAAGTTTTAACCCCAAATCTTACAATTCTTATGGTGGACAGGTAGAACAGAAGCACTGGACCTTGTGAGACACAAACACGGTGAATATATGTCTTACTAAATTCACTATTTATTTCCATCAGTATTTGCTGGTACCCATATCAATGCTTGCCTGCTTGCTAAATCATTGTCCATTAAGTCATAATAAATCACATCTGGACAACTGCCGTTACGAGCGCAACTTCGACAAGTGCATTACATCTTAATTTGTGAATGTTCGATATTAGAGTATCCAGCCATTAGTCAGCTACACGGATTCTGACAAAAGAAGTAAAATAATTCACAAACATTTCACAGTATTATATATTTTTTTATTATTTAACCATCTGTGGTCACTTGAAGCCACGTAGGACTAAACTACTCTGGCCACTGTCAATCCATTATAATTAACCCAAAACTGCAAATACCCATTGATTTTAGAATTTGCATTGCTGTGGCATTAAATACCATTTAGCCAATAGTTTTTCTCGGCAACTTTGAAAACCTAAATTAAATTACATTGAGGCATTTTCTTCTACTTATCAGCAGAACTATTTGTACTACCTTCTTTCAGGCCAAGTGTCCAAACTAAATGTGTTATTTAAAAGCTCACAACAATTGAATCAAATGCATTGGTCTCATCCACTACAGCTAGATAGATTAATAAAACTCTGCCACTAAAATTGATTTAGTAATATGAGAGTGTGTGTGTGTTAGTACAATGATGTATGAATCATTTGCAAAACGCAGTTGACTTGCCCATTTCATCATACTTGCTGCTGTTTGAAATTACAACATTGCACAGACAAAATGCTTATCATCTGTGTAGTAAATTTATACTAAATCGCAAATGATGACTTACATTAGAAGTTAGGCTAATTTTACAAAAAAATATACAAAATCCTGGGCAACATTTCTTCTCATCTCTAAAAAGTTCGAGAATTGAATAGCAGCAGAGCCTTTTTTTCTCTTCTGAACATTAGGTACGTGCAGTAGTAGTGTGGGGCCCAGCATATTATCTTGAACCTTGTCAAGATCACAGACGTAGATTTAGCCAGATTACGCTACCTGGCTACACACAATAAAGAGGAATAAGACCGAAGTAAACGCGGACACAAACGTTTGGTTCAGAGCTCAACGAAATTGGCGTCATTGTTTTATGTGTGGCGTTGGTGGATGTGTATTTATGGTTAAGATGTGAACCAAACCGTGAGTAGTAATTGGGCAAACAGCGAGAGCTAGGTATACGACATCACGTTTGGCCATAATCCAAGGTATTCATTTGCCCTAATGAGGAGGATGATAAGGAATTTGTTTTAAAGACCAAAGACACCGGATTAACAAAAGTGAAACAACACGATTCATAACAGATTCTAAACAGCGATTTGTGCTGAGATTTTGAGGCACAAGCGTATGATTCATTAAGGTATAGAGAACATCACGCCGTAAGGTCAACTGAAACACTTAAACATGATTGCTACTATTGCTATAAGGAATCTCTACAATCGCATAATAACCCACAATTTGCAGATAGATTTCGGAAAATCAGCCCAGTGTACACGCAGCGATGTGTCAGCTGTTAGATATATTGTGTGCAGGATATGCTGACTTGATTACCACTATTAAATTTGTAGCAATATTTGCATTGTTACTTATTTATTTACTCACGATCATTTTTACAGTGCATAAAATCTTTGTTCAAATGAACGGATTTACTTAAAAAAAGTAAATACTTTCTTGTATACATGTGTAAAAATATTTCAATAAATTATTAAAATACTCTTTTGTCGCTAGCGGTGGTAAAGTAATCTTGGATAAGTTGACAATTCAACAAGTATGTTGACATAATAAGTCGGATCTCGATACTAAATTCGACCATTTTGTTAACCAATCCCTGAATTACGGTCCATCCACTTGCATATGAAACTCTTAAATATGTGCCTTTTGATTACTTAAATTATACTCTCGTTCCTTCTTGGAAGCCATTTGACAATATTTGATGTAACTAAATGTATATATGACCTAGACATCTTCCCTCAGTGTACTACCAGATTTCGTCATCCTTGTCACGACT
>UXSR01000549.1:0-27176 GCA_900604375.1 Mesocestoides corti
ACACGTGGCTGACGTGAATACAGCTCTCTACACGAGCTCTGGTCTTGTTCTGGTATTCGCCTGGGAAGGTCGGTTCTAGCTTTCAGCAAGGGAACTGGTACCGTTATTTGAGTGGTCTTCTCTATTGTTACGGGCAAACGTAACAAGAAGCTTATGGAACAAGGTCCGATGGCGATTACACTGAATCAACAGCGTAATCCTCGTTTGGATTAGTGGCAAGACAAGTTAACCTCACTGCCGTACACGACACTATTTTCATTGCTTGTAATGCAGTAATCGAGAAACGGTCTGAATTGTGGTCGGACAAAATATCTAATTCACTCAAGTTTTTTTCTGAAACTAAGTAACGTTTAATATCGCTCGAAGCAATTGTTTGATGCACCTTCAATGTAAGCCAAACACACACAAAGGTTAGCGTCACGGTGTGTGTAAGTAAATCCCGAATATCGCTGATCCTGGCAATCGGTTTGGGAAAAACCAACTTGGCGGGATTGCACGAACCATTGCGCCATGTGATTTCCATTACAGACTCCACACAAAACAAGCCATACATCTTTTGTATCGCAATCGCGTTGGAACAGTCTACTTTTCCGCACTCCAGCATTGCTGCACTGAGGCATTAGTGGTGCCGAATTTACCCCCAAGCATCACTGCATGTCAGAGTTGATTGTTAAGTTTGTGACGTTAATTTGAACTCAGAAGGGTGATGATTAGTGTCTGGGGCCACAATACATCAGGCTCGGTTTCGAAAAAAAGGACGCACTGTTACCATGCTGCGGAAAGACGAATAGGGATTGGTGATCAATGTAGTCCGGGTGACCTTGCAAAAACGCAAAGGGGTGAATGGCCAGGCCCATGCATTTGGGTGTCTGAGCTGACGGCTCCGCATGATCGATTGGGAGGCGGGTCTGAGCTGTCACCGCTCGAGTTGCTGGACACGAATCAGCAGGTATCACTATAATCTACGTAAAATGACAAAGTTGTTCTTTGACCGTGTTATGCTAATGGAACCACGTGGAGGAACACATTGTTTACGTTGTTTGTTTGGCAGAACACGAAATCTGCAACGGTCAATCAGGCTGAATTAATGTTGCATGGAGTATTTTGACCTGCACAAAATTTCGCAAGGTACTTTCGCCCGAGAGTTTTGCAGAAACCATGAGATAACATGTTTCTCCGAATAGTAGGAAACCACTAGCGTTGATTTTCACTCCTCCCTCGCTAATTGCTATATTAACTGGAATAAATCGCTTTTCGGATTAAGATTAGATGACATCCTTTCCAGGGAGGCGCACGGCTCAAATGCGAAGGCAGACGAGGCATTCCCATGGCATTGACTGCTTCCAAGCTGTACAGAAACATTGTTGAGCATGCTCACTCTGAGCGTGGTGAATCGTGTTGATTCACGTCCAATAACCCTGTCCTCGCACCTCCAGCACATGTCCCCCCTTTTCACGGCGTGCCCGTCAGTCACGTGAGGCCGCTGGTTCATTAAGCCCTCTGAGTGTACCATCACCACCACCCGCTTTGGCCACGTGACATCACAGACACCTGTGTTTATTTTTGTTCACGTCCACTGAACCGTAATTGTACGCGACACCACTTGGTTGAGCGGTCTAGTAGACGGTTGTGCCTTCTCCACTCCGGTCTTCTTTATTTTCGCGGGAAGACAGGGTAACGTAATCGGCGTAGATTGTCGCAGTGGCCCCTGCGTGGTTCAGACAACAGGCCGGGGCCCTCAACGTGAGCATACAAAACACATTTACGTCATTTAAAATGTGAGTGCAACTGGAAAAGTATCAAGTTAAAGGCATTCCAATTTGTTTGCTTTTAAAACTAACCAGACAGACATTGTGGAAAATGATGCACGGCAAAGTTGTGAAATTATACCTCACAGACCAGCTTCTCATTGGAAGGTGCTGAATTTGTATAGCTGAGAAAATTATTCCATGTCCACATTAACTTGTATTTCATTAATTGATTAATCTTTATCATAGCGCGTATGCCTCCTAAATATCGATTTTATCCACTGCCTACCGATCTAGTGAACCTACACTTCACCCTTGGCGGCATGCGATTGGAGAGTCTAGTTTCACGAACCATAGCCTCAAGAAGAATGACAACATCCTTTAGCTTCCCCGTTTTCACAAATAGCAAGTGCGGAACATGTGACGGTTATATTTTGTGACGGTTATATTTTGCACACTTCTTGTTTGGTTTATTTGCAATACCTACTTAAAGATGTTAGTAAGAAAGTGATTTCGTAAATGCTTTAATGCCGACCAATGTAATCAAAAGCGCATTTCATTTCTTGCTGATGTCCTTACATTTTAAAAGACTCTTGTTTCAATGTATTTTACTACCTTGAAGTGTGTGATGAATGCATGAATAAGAGTGTGGAACAAATCTTACATCCTATTTTTTCACAAGTAAAGGGGCGGTACCAAACATCAGTGTTCGGCAAATTCATTGAAGACCACTTGCTCGGTAATGGTTTATGTAGCTCGTTTAATATCTTTTAAACGATAAATTGACACCGCGAACACGACTTGCTTAAAGCCTGAGGCGCAATTCAAAATTCAGCACTCAAAAGCATATTTTGTACAATGCTATTGTAAAAATACCAATGAGAGCTCACGTGCAATTAGAATAAGCTGTTTCCCTAACTAAAGTGTTGCTGAACCCACAAGTATAATTCAATACTAGAGGCACGGTGGTCCAGCAAACAGACGTGCGAAAATTCCTGCCTTCTTAACGATCGCTGGGTGCTTGTGGTTTGAGAAGTGTGCCACACGCTCATCAAATTTCTGGGTTGAGCTAATTGAGTTTTGGGCTTGCTGTTTGGCAGGCACCGCTTGCCAAACAGCAAGGCCTAATCTAATTTCCACGCTAAACCTCGCAATCAAAGGCGCATAATCGAGCTGCACTTTGATTGCTCATTGATACCACTGACTTGTGGCATGCGTTGAAATGGTCATGAAAATTAACACGACTAAAGATATACCAGTGGATATCGATTAAAATACTACTGAATCCCTGGGTGTAACATACTTGCCTATATTCCGGCACATTTGGACATTTAATCACATTTCAGAAAGATGACAGATAAATAAAGGTGTACAACTGACCTAAGGGATATTAAATTTGCACCCAAGTATTTATTTTGTGAAATATAATATTCATATCATCAGATTTGTGAGTAAAATTGCTGAAACAAACAAATTAAAAATTAATTATTTTCGTTTTCATACTCCACGGAGGTTGGATTTTGAGTTGACGTGCCTCTATATCAGCGGTAGAAATTTAGTGAGAGAAAAATTAAGCAGAAATTGCTCACATGTACTAAGAAAAGTGGTCAGCCTCCAAGATCTAATTTTTTCAGGTAGCAGTTGTGTTGATACGGCAGGTTTGCTAAAATGCGTGACTTATGGGTGTGTCGTGAATCGTGTTGATCCACGCCCGATAACTCGGTCATCGGAGCCACACACACACGTTTCCCTTTATACGGCGTGCGCATCAGTCACTGCGACCGCTTGCTCATTCACACCCCCCGTATGTACCACCACCACCACCCGCTCTATCCATGTGACAATTCAGACGTCCGTAGTTTGCTAATCCTCTCAACTGCATCAGTCAGCAAAACACTACCTCTAAAACACAAACCAACAACACAACTTGGCCGAGCTATCTAGTAAAAGGGTCGTGTCTGGCATCTCTGGTCCTCAACAGACGCGCTTGTTAGGGACTCACATCGCGAAAAAGTCAAAACAACGAAACAGTTGTGACCTGACTGAACTGTTGCCGTTGTGATTTCATCGCGGTTCAATCACGTGGCAATGCAGACTTCGTCAGTTTTCTCATACTGTGTAGGCCTGCTTTACAATAAACTTTGGCAAGCTTACATGCAAGCAGTCATTACTTGCCACGACTATGCAAATCGAAATCGTAAAAGCATTCAAAAGATAGACAACATGTTGTGTTTTCGACAACAGAGAAACTGAAATCAGGAAGTCAAACAACGTGATATTAGATACCATTATTTGGCCTCCTAAAGCAGTGTTTTCTTAATTTAAGTTTCTTTGCTTTAGAAATTATTTATTGACACCTAGTATACCTAAAAGAAATAGACACATTGATATAGCGTTAATGATTGGCCTTCACAAAAGGATGCCTTGTAATTTGTATAAATCAATGAAGAATTTTCCATTACCTATGCCTGAGCTTATCGCTACGCACAAAAACTCATTACTGAGCATTTTTTTGCAAATATAATGCTCTAGTGAATCGAGAGAACCTAGCTCAAAGTCTTCGTCGCCTATTTAAGGAAAATATGTGCTAATTAATTTCGTTTCCTACTACCAAAACGCCTCCGTAGTTTGAGCGATCCCTTATACAAAATCACGCCATCATTTCATTACTCATAGACGCTAGAGCTAAAGAAATTCCTTTTCACGCACAGCCCTAAGCACACACCAACTTTTCCCACCATTAAAAAAGAACCAGAAAATACTAACAATCCTGAGAAAACTGCAGGGTTTAATTAGTACAAGGTATTAATCTCAAAACTAACTGTAATCAACTATTCCGTGTGGAAAAATCGAAGGTGGAATCGATAATGTAGATTGTTCCCATTTTACATGAATACCTCCCCATCAAGCAGACATAATTGAACCTGCTGTGAAACGTGGGCTTCCTTTTTGTACACTTTGAAGGCAAAGAAATTTATTGTTCTATGCATTTAAATTAAGTAATAAAACCGCAGAACATTGGTAAGATCCATTATGGAGGTTTATAAGAGGTATAGCAGTAAAGTGTGTGCGAGGGAAGAGGAACGGCCTTGGTGGGACGAATAGCCTCTGTGGCCGCGGTTGGGTACAAGGAGCTTAGACGCGAAAGTGAAGTGGCGGTACTCGCACACACGCACGAAGACAGTATCTTGAACAAACAACTAAAGGAGGTTTCGACGTAGATGCAATGGTAGACCCTAAAATAGTGGATTAAGACGTAGTTGAATAACCAGGAACCGGAATGTTGAGTCCGAGTTTGCAATAAACTTGGTCGCGGACTGACGTAACTCAGTTCATTACAATTTTGATGACATTGCGCAGAAGCTTATTGCAAATATAGACAAATTCCAAGCAAATTTAAACCTTCTGCATTGGTGGTTCCCACTGAGGTGCCAGCAATTCTACTCCAAGGAGTGATAAAAGTAAACAGTGTAGAAATTATGAGGTGAGAAACGACTGAAAGTGTCGAGGAAAGTTGGACTTTACCCGGGTTTGTAGAAGTAAATACCAGGAACCTCTACTCTATAATTTATACTTAAATCTAGACGTTTGGTCCACTGATTAACACTTTATAAAAAACAAACAACAGTTATCATACCTCGGATCTAGACTGTCCGACCTAAGAAAAAAAACGAAAAGTAAAGCATAAGCGAAGGAAGATAGGTGGCCAAAATTTCGAGATTTACCCAGAAGAAGCCCAATATTACTGTTTGCAGCGGGTGAGTAGGTGCTTTTCACAGCTAAAATTAATTGAATGGGCCAACGGTAAGCAACTCAAAAGTGCTGTTGAGGTCAATTTTCGCCTGATTTACCAGGAGAGCGGATTAGGCTCTGGTGTAACCGCTCGGATTTTAAAGGGTTAGAGTGTGCTTCGACTTGACCCCGCATGGAGAAAGCCCCAAATCCGGTGTGTGTGTGTGTGTGTGTGTGTTTAGGAGGCTTAGAGACAATTCAATTTCACACAATGGATGAATATTTGGAATTAGTTGTGTTAGAGTAGCAACAAAAACAATATTTTAATGACTTTAGAAAGTGTCTTGTGAAAGAGGCGAGAAAATAAATGTGAAAACAGGAAACGTAATGTCGGTTTCAGTCAACGTGTAAACAAAGAGGGAGAAAGACATGCTGTTAAAACAGCTAGTTTCGGTACCAAAGCCCACAAGAGTGCAAAGCCGAACGAAAAGTGGTAAAAACAAAATGTTTTGCTATTCTCACCATCATTGAGCCATTTTTCCAGTGTTTCGTTAAGACGAGTGTGGGCTGGTAACTCTTGAAAAGACGTTAAAGATTTTAACATAATACTATTCATTAGCGTTGTCAACACATTGGACAGTTGCATATTAGAATAGAGGACGCACTTTGGCAAAACACTCTGAGTGTTCATACTAAAAGTAACGTCAGTAATATGTTCGTGCGAGCCCTAGAGGGCTCAAAAAGGTACTGTCTAAATAGTCAAAGTAAAACGAAACACACGGTACTTAGCACAACTTAATTTTATGGTGGGCTTAGGAAGACTAGACAAAAAAAACATTTAAATTGATTGCTGCAAAGAGAAAAATATAGATTTGCTTAAACGTTTACCTCCTTTCATCGACACCTTTGACTGTATTAAAACTGTCTCAGAAACCGCTAGCATAGGGAAAAGCCCAAGAGACACTGGACCATTGTATCACGCTTTCCGCTCACTTAGATATGCCGTGTTAGTGGTTTTTGCCTGCGTGTGTCCGCTTTCCAGAGTTATTGTATGTTTTGCTCTTCACGAACAACAATTCTCCAAGAAAAGCTGAAATATTTTGTCGTGTGCAACAATCAAACCACTTTTCGCCTCGATCTTCTCTTTAGCTCCAGAGCAAACACTTGGCATTGTGGTCTGTTGCCGAAACTGTGGTTAAAATGGCAAAAATAAATGCTGGCTCTGCAGCAGAACGACATCAAGCCAGACAAATTTTAATACACCGTTGCCACCTATTGGCATGATGCAAAACAGGTAATGAGTTGTGCTGGCTGATAGGTGCCACTTAAAGTAGGAACGTCTTCCCCTCCAACTTTGCATGTGTCCAAAAATTCCAGCAACATCCAAACAAGCGTACTCACATCAGTTGTTAGTATGGTAAAATCTTGCTATTACCCAGGAAATTAAGCCTACAGTAAGGTACTAGACTGTTTTCTGTGCAAATCGGGATGACGTTGCAGATTATTCAGAGGGTAGGCATACCTTCCAGGGAAATTGAAGTACATTAGCGCAATTAATGACGTTTCTGTTGGGGATCCACGATTCCCCAAGATTGGTTTATGATTTTATTTACATTAATTTATTAACATTTGTTTTGTTACGCTTTTATCAAGTCAAGGTTAACCTTGACTTGAGATAGCTTTCAAATTACTTTCGATTTCACTTCTTCTCTGCACGTGGCTCACGTGAATGAAGGTCTCTACTCGAGCTCTGTTCTTGTTCTGGTATTAGCCTGGGAAGGTCGGTTCTAGCTTTCAGCAAGGGATCTGGTACCGTTGAGTGGTATTCTCTATTGTTACGGGCAAACGTAACAGTTTCATTGTGGAATTGTTATAAATCAAAGGGAAGAATAACATTGGCATTTGTATTGGTTGACATTTCGCAACTCAGGAAGTTGGCTGGGTACTAAATTTTGCTGTCGTTAGTGTTTTTAAACCTATGTAAATCCTGACAGTCGTAAGCTTGGTAAATTATCGCTGCGTCAGGTTAGTGGTGAAGTGCACTTGGATTGTGAATTGCATGACAAACTTGCTGAAAATTAAACTATTCACGTAAGCAGAATCTGTACAGCAACAAGGCTCGAAAAGATCATGATTCATCTCCAGAAGAACCAGTCAAATTTAGTTCGTTGTTTGGTCAAGCAGACACAAAAAGATTCACTTCTAAACTTACTAGTCGGAACTCTTTTTGACTTCTGTTTGGTCGCCGAAGCAGCTTACTAAGTCATCTGAGATGATGCCACTCTAATTCGCAGAGACTACTCATGTCTGAGATGGGAAGCTAGAATTCCCTTGGTGCTAGGGAAACTTTACATTAACTTTAGACGCAATGCGGCTTAACTAAGCAGCTGATCGAATCGGGTGTCGCCGATGAATCACTAGCTCCGGGTTCATTATTTGCCGAAAATGGGTAGTTTCCAGGTGAGAAATCACCTTCGTCTTAAGCGCGCGCATACAAGCCAATCCTAGTGCTCTGCAGGAGGAGCGTTAGAAAAAAACATGCAGCGAAGCAAATTCATGTGTCACTGAGTAATGGGTTGTGACAAGCTGCTGACTTGGGAATTAGAAAAAAGTCAGGTGGTGCGCCACAGCACCAAACATACCAGGCTTCATCGGCCCCAGCCGTCGGATGACATTCCGCCATGGTCCTGGGGGGAAGTAATGGAAAATGTGAGACGCCACGATATTTTCCTTTTAATCAAGGAACAAATGAGGTGCAAATGGGGAAAAAGTGTTTCCGGGACTCATGTATTAGGTGAAGGATGACGCTTAAATGATTGGCTGTAATACAAATGTTTTGCAGTGGTGTGCCAAACCGAATTTTTGTACCTGTAAACGCTATATTACACGCGAAAAGTTGATACACAAAGCCATTTAGGGATTGACCGTGAAAGGCGTTCCCTGTAGTCGCACCGAACGATGTGACGGCACTACTAGTCCCACGACGGGGAAAGATTCAAGTCATAAATCGTCATGCACATCATAAGATGCCGCAATAAGTGGTGAGGGCAATTTGATGGGAATTAAGGACTCTTATAGGCGGATAAAGGAGAGGGCGAATAGGTTTGCCGGTAAAACTGAAATTTGTGGAATGAGAAGAAACAACGTTATGGGTGGATGAGGAAAACCAGTGAAATGTTGCATTTACCTGCACCACAGTTGATTGAACCACAGGCTACATACAGAGCAAACCGAAATATGACAACAAAGATTTAGTTAAAAATCCACTTCATTGGCATTTATTAAATCTCCAACAGATCTTTTCCGGTTCATAACCAGGAGATCTGCTGTTTCTATAGAGCTTGCAAAGTAGCCAAACTTCCCAAAATCCATACACAAATATTCAATCTTGGCAAACGAACAACAATGACAAAAATTAGCTGTAACAAATTGTGCTAAAATGAGTAATATATATGGCATTGCGTCACTTTGTCAAGATGTAACAAAGGTAGGAACCTCCTACTCAATTAATTGACCTCATTAGCTACAAGAGAGTGTTACTATCCGAGGATTTCAGCTCTCTTTAGGCCTAGCTAATTAGGTCCTGAAGCATTCTGAAATGAATGTACTGAGAAATTTAAACTTAAAAATATTACTCGAAGAATTGATTACAATATCCACAAATTATTCCCTTAAAGCTTCTGAAATAGCCGAAAGCGTTTCTCTACAATCTGTAGTGTCTTTGACCTTACGCGATAATTAATTTTAACTGTGCATGAGCCCATTTTTCAGTGGCTCTGTTTGAATGATCACGATTGCGATAAAAGTTTGCAAACACATTCAGAACTCACCAGCCCATGTGCCTTCGGAATCCGAATGGCTCACACTTTCAACTAAATTAAAAATTAGGTGAATCCCTGAGAAGGACACTTAAAAAAAGACTGGTTGTGCGGCTAAAACGAGATCGTAGAGCAGAATTCGTTTTGTGAGAAAAGGTGGCAGTGGTTGTGGTCACTTAAGTTCGTTCTGTTGGGGAATTTGACCCACTCCATTCATAACCTGCGTGCATGAAACTGTCTCCTATAATATATTCCAAAAACATCTATGTAAATTACACAAAGTGTCGATTAATTTAGACTGTCTTTTATTGTCTGAGTAATCCTTCGGGACGTTGGACTTGTGACCTTCAATCTGGGCCACCATGAGTTGATCATGCAGCTCTAATTGAAGCAGACTGATTATCCATACATCGGTAAGTGCAGAATCCACAATTGACTAATCAATTCCAGTTTAAAATAGACACAAATATTTACGAATGAGAACCTAGCGTGATGACTCATCCGGTCCACATGTCTCTGAAACCTATTACTGCAAGCCTAAAACTCAACAGGCTTTCAGAATTGGAGCCGCCGGGGAAAGAACAGAGCATGTTAGTGAGAAGCACCTTAGAAGGTGACAACGATTTTGAAAACCGTTTATTTCTTTAAGGTAAAAATTAAAACCTTAGGATATACTTTTGGTGGGCATTGCAAAACTGATATTTATTGAGTTATTAAAAAAACTACTTATTGAAGACAAATAGTGAAATATAGTCAAGAACCAATAGATGGCAGATAAATTGTGCCAAATTCGTTCAGCGAGTGTCGCACACAGGTGACTCATGGACCGAGTACAACGTTGGGCTAAAAATAGACCTTCTGATTGGGCGTTTGGAAGCCTTTTAGATCGATCCTCGAGGGCATATTTTAGCGCTTCCTTCAGAAGTTATACCACATACTACGAGACCGATCAAACTAGTTCACGTACCATAATGACGCGGGCCGTAGTCATTCAAAGGCATATGGTGTCCAGGAAGTATCGTTTCTGTAAAGGTAAGCAATTGTTGTAGGAAGGAAAGCAGCATGCTCAACACAGAATAGCTCCGACTTCTAAGACAGGCGTGCCCGTCATCGAAGAGTTGGTGGCTTGAAGTCAGCTACTTACCGAACAACAAATTACAGAATTTGAATGAAGTGGAATGCACTCCACCAACTATTTTACAACGGGTGCTAAATAAATCAGTTGTGACTCGTGTTCAATTGCTTTTGTTTTTTGTGACCAAGATGCGTACGGCGGAAACCAAAAATTTGCCCTGAGTCATCATTATATCTGGCATTAGGTATCACGACTACCCTCCATAAGCTCACGCAAGTAAATCTGACAATACAGGAAGTAGAAGAAGGTGACCAAAACGCGGGTCAGAGGAAAAAGCTAACCTTCGAAGAATGAAAGATTTGAGCTTGGTTTTGCAGGGGGAATTCCAGGGGCTAAAATGTGTTCAAAGATATGATTACAAGGAAATACTTTGTTGTTATACAGGGTTGGGACCACAATTGTAGACTTTCCGCTTAAAATTTTTTACGTCAGTTAAGGGTAAATACTGGCACCAGCATGAACAGTTAATTATGAAGGAATTTGTGAAATCAATAACGGTCTGAGGTAGGAGGGGTGCTAACCTCATTTAACATGTTAGCCAAAATTTTAAACTGCTGAAGTGGAAAGTAGATCGGAAGTAACCCTGAAAACCTCAGGGATGAAGATAAGGCAGATAGCACTCTTCCTAAACCAAATTCTAATGATTTATGTTTATTTTCTTAAAAAAGCATCTCAGTTACTTTACAAAAACACTCCTTTCAAACTACTTTGCTGAATAAAGTCACGTGGAATGTATTGTGCTTCCTCGGGTAATTAGAAAGCACAACGTTCGCAAATTTCTATTGGTTGCCAACGCACAAATGAAATCAAAGCTAGGCTGAAAGGGCTTCAACTTACTTGCTCGGCTTCGTCTGGACACGGAGATGGGACGTCCTATAGTGCCAAAGATACTTTTAGTCAGCAAGTGTTGTTTTGTTGAGTTAGGTTCCATTTGAAGTTAAGGAACAATCCCATTTGTTCGATATGCATTGGAGCAAAAGTGAAAAGTTGATCTTTAACCACCAACTTAACATTCTAAGGCCATTTGGTTTCCCATAAAACGGCTTTGCAGTACAACTTACGTCGTTGGAATGACGAAGGGATTAGGCTGTCGTCACTGCTACTTTCTAAATGAAAAAAAAGCAAGAGAAAAAGGTCTTTTTAGTGTTGGTTCAACGGGCAACACTCGTGCACCTGGGGAAACTGTATCACCTCGTGACCCACCCACAACAGAAATTGCACTTATAATTTTTAAAAATACCACCTTACTGGAATAACCTTAAATAGGGGGTTTTATCAGCAGAGGAGAAAAGAATTACGACCTTGGTTTTCGGAAATTTTCTTACATTTGAATATATAAACTTGATTTAAACGCACCCATGATTTGATATAGTTTTGATTATTTGGTTCTTATTGAATCGTAACAGAATAACTCGCAATAACAGTATTCTTGGTTTCGGAGTCATATAGCATTTACTTCGAAAGCATGCATAATCGATTTCAAACAAGGTATTTGGTACTAGTCCACTGTTTGTTTTCCTACGTGCTTTACGACACACTTTCAATAGTTGATTTCAATTTCGTATTAAAATTTATAAATTTAATTACGAACACACGGGTTGGATTCGCAATTAGTGAATCTTAGGCGGTTACCTACGACACGCTTGTTGCTTTTCTCGCGGTTTGGCGGTAAAAGTCAGCAGAATTTTCTCCAGAACTTGTTACCATTGTACGCAAGAACAAATGTAACTTATTATTCTGCTCTAAACATCAGAATCGAGATACTGGAGGGGTTTCGGTTGTTAAAGAAATTGACACTCATTTTTAAGTCACCAGAAGGCAAAAAACCTGGATTTTCACTCATGTTATGTATGATTGAAAGGCTGTTGGCAATTAAACTAAATCACTAACCAAGGCGTCTGCACTGTTCACATCGTTGATGGCAGGCTGGAAAGCAGAGCGAAGGCGTTAGAGTGGATTGCGGATTTCAGTTATTAAATACAGCGTCAGTCCAAAATAAGAGGGTGGCTTGTGGGTAAATCTTAGAATCCATCAGCACTTACTTATAGAGAAATAAAAGTGGTCAAATTGATCGCTCAACTCGATTTACCACACCTAATAATGTGCTTCTTTAATTTTACTGTCGTCAATCATTCACATGACCCTGTGGCCAATGATGAAGTGAATTTCCTAAATTTAATTGGTGGTGCAATTTGACAGACGGAATTGTAAAAGGGTTTTGTTAAGGTCAAGAGTTCAGGTTATCTTTCAGCGCTTTACCTCTGTGGGGGCAGTAGGACTGGCGTTGGCCACACGGGTGGTAATGAGGGACCAAGTGCTCTAAAAGCAGAATCAACGAAGGTATTATTTGAAATTTTGAGTTGCGTTTGGTGTGCCACTACTTTCATTGATGCTCAAGAACCTAGGCTAACTTCGAATTGTAAGACAAAAGGAATGCTTATTTTACCACAAGATCCACCGGTTTTTTGTCAAATGAATAGCCTGATAGTCAATTAGTGTTACTTGAGGAATTAAAGCTTATGATATTCCTGAATTCATGAATAGTTAAGGAAAAGAATATCGCATTGAGGAGAGGGGTGGCCATAGGAAACGCCGTCAGTACTGGCCTTAAGGTGTTACTCGGAGCCTACAACAGAGCCTTGAATTGCACTGAAACAGTACCTTGACAACATGTAAACAAGACTCACTTATCGGTGATCGCCCACTTCGTCCGCCCATAGTGATAATTTTACTGGCTAATTGCAGAAGACAAAAAGGGAAAAAATTGAAGACCTCGGAATTGATTGGATAAAAATTGAGATTTTGTCTTTATAGCATGAACCGACAGCAAGGAACACATTTGTAGCATTCATCGAGAACATGCTGCTTAATGTAGAACAACAATCTGGCTTACCTACGGGTGAATTCATGCGTCTTGGGCTGTAGCGACGATTTCTTGACCCAACTAAACAAGAAAAAAATTTAAGCCGCTGGTCTACTGCATAATCTAATTACTTTGTGAAATACAACTTCGATGTACAGACCTGAGAATGGGGATGCAGGAATCCCAAACTGGATACTAATTTAGACACCAAAATTATGCCTTATTAGTCCCAGTATGTGCAGCGATCAACCCTCTTTAAGTTTTTTTAGATTTTCTCACTTTCAAAGTGGCTTTGCCTTGGTCTTGAAACTTCAAAGTAGCATATAGCCTTTTCTCACGTCTGTGGTACAGTTAAGACCTGGAACACTTCGAAAAAATGACCTTAAGAAACTTGTTCAGCATTGAACTCTGTCGAAAATGAATGTCCAAGGTATCCAGGTTTTAGAAGTCATTAGCTTAATCTTTATCAGAAGTGGGAAGCGTTCGTAGTCTCACGAGTTGTCGAAAGACATTTAAATGCTGAATATATTTGCCAAATTGTTGTATGACATTTACATTGAGGGTCCTGTTCTAGTTGGTTCAAAAGGAAGGAAATGTCTTGTTACCCTCAGATTGAGGCATCTACTACTTATATGACTGTCACAGTGGTCAAATAGGCTAATCCCTTTAAATGAGACCTCCAGCAGCTCAGAGGAGGTACTTGTAATGGCAATTTTTAACGAGTCGTTCAAAGAATCCTACCAAAGAACGAAAAATATGCATTGAACTGCACCTTTCATTCAAGTGACGATACTATGGCGAGTTGAAGTGGTAAAATACAGTGTACTTTAAACAAACAACTGTTGTAAATGATCCTGACACTTTGTAGTTCCTTTATATTAGTTGCGCCGCAGCCAAATGCATTTTCATGTCCCTTGGTTGAGCGAAATGGCACCCTAGGTTACTGCTAATCTAATAGTCCTCATAGTTAACATCAATCTTTGATACCAACTTTGACAGATATGATCTATCGCAAGATATTTTCTCAATATTGCGCATTTTTTCCAACCCGCATTTTAACATTCGAAATTTGCCTTAAGATTGAATGAACCCACATTATCCTATACTTAGGAAATTCCCACGACTTTTAAGGCTTTAGGTAATTTGGTTTACTTAGTACTCTAAGACCAACCATACTAATGTTTAGATGATACCACGTGACCCATTTTACGTCTGCGCCAACATCATTTAACGATTTTATGCATTTAAACAAGACTGCAGGGTTCTCGTTAAAGGCAAATGTATAATTGCAGCTTTAAATTCTAGCACTTGAGTTTAACGACGAGCTATGAGTAAACAGTGGTAAATGCTTATATTTCTTGGCCTTCTGAAAAAACTATTGGGCTGAGTCATCTCTTCAACTGGATACAATGCCACGAAATTAGAGAATGAGAAAACTACTTGTGTCTGTAAGACAAGCTATGACATCAAACTCGGAAATATCTATAGATTAGCACCTGAAAGTTGATAAAAATTTTCTTAAGCGTCCAACATGGATTTGATGCACTAAATCTAAGTTTGATTTTCTAGACTACATGTTGTGCACCTTTATGGTGAAACCATGGATGCTGCTGGTAATTTCCTGGCAGTGGTTCATTTGGTAGTTACCTAAAAAGGCCTCGTATAATAAACGGAGGGTGCCTAATTAGGTGTGTTTTGACCTTCTACATACACATGGCGGTTTAATTACGACTTGTCATTTTAAAAGCTCGATGTGATTTTAAAGTGACCTCTATAAATTTGTTTTACACAGGAAATTCTCGAGTGCTTTGATAGGGCTCTTGGGCTCAAATTGTTCTGAGTAATATTTGGCAAGAGTGATTGAAAAAAAAACGAGACGGCAATTATTTCGATGAAGGGCTGTGCCGTCTCGCAAGAAATTATGTCACGTGGCGTGATTGGCGAAATTCTACGCGATTAAATGTTAACCAGGAAGGTTTAACGTGCACTTGAGCCAAATACAAAAATGTGGACCAAAAATGTATTGGCTAAAAGAAACTTGAACTCACACTGTGGGCTTGGAGCAAAGTTTCGAATTGGCTGTCTGGGATACCTTCGGCGACCTCAAGTGTATAAAAGGATAACATTTTAATTGGAATTTTAAGCTAATGATTGAGGACAAACGTTTCACACAAAAATAGGTAAAGCTATCTAACAGTCAGTAAAAATTACCCACCTCCAGAATTGTATCCTGAAGACGAAGATGTGCTTTCTGAACGATCTAAAAAAGGAAAATTAGACAGTTACTAACAATTTGAGCATCTCAATTACCTGTACTTTTGTTCTACCTTTGATTTTTTTTATCGGGGAAGAGTTTAAGCAAGTTACAATGTCAGATTCCCTAATATAAATTGGCTGTGGCGAAAGAAAGGAGCCCTTTACGATTATGTAATCGGATTGTCCGTGTTTAGACAATACATAATTTTGTGCATTTAAACTGTCAAAATATGCGGACTTGGTTAAATTCAAACAATATTGAAGGAGGCATAAATAACTAAGTGAAGTCTCTCTATTCAATCGCCAATTATTGGCTACCTGCAGCGTCTTAAAATGTGTCCCGTGTAGCCTTAGAAATGAAACCACGACCACTCTGGTCAGGAAGTTGCTTATCTATTTAAGAAGTGAATCCGTCTTTACGCTAAATAGTCCAAATGAACGCATACTACTTGCACAGGGGCCATATCGCCGACAAATATTATTTTCGTTTAGCCCAGGTTAGAAAAGAGCATTGGTTAATACGACATAACCTGAAATACTTCGCTGGAAGTAAGCTGAACTCGGCAAACTGGGCACATAAGATGGAGACGAGGCCGATGAAATTGAACCTAAAATGAGAATAGGGGTGCTGGATTATCTGTCGATACACATTTAATTTCGCATTGTGTTTGCATACGAACAAGTGCCATCCAATATAACCTGGGCAGGTCTACTCATTTTTATACACACCTAGTAGGCACTTTACGCAATGGTTATTTAAAAAGGACACGAAAAGTTCATTTGGTTGGTAGCATAAGGCCAAAGTTAGGGATCTTCGGGGTTTTTAATTACTCGAAGCCTCAAAAGAGTGTAAGTCTGAGACGTTGGATCACGTAAGTAAATAAAAAGTGAGAAAAATTGGCGCTAACACGATGGCTTCTCAACTACTTAAATCCTATGATGCGAATTACACAACTAAAAGTCTTCAACAACTGACTGGTTCTCATATAAAGACAAGAGCCCAAAACTCGGACTTTCATGGCTACAAAATAAGAATCCAACTGAAATGATTAGGTATCTGCCTATATCTATGCTGTACTCTCCTTTCACCTTCAGTGTGGAGTGCTTTCCTGCATTCCATGCCTCAATTATAAATCCATTTGATGCCCTTATCTCTTCCGTTCTCTGCAGACCTTTACTCAAATATTGTGGAGTCAGGAAATCGTGCGTTGTGTGGAGGCTGGCATTTGAATCAGGTAAAAATTTTCACATGATCTCCTTTAGTCAGGATTTTCATTCTGTCTACAGATTATTGGCCTGCAAGTATTCAGTGGTGCAAGTACCTGAATTTACAGAGTTAAACATAAAAATGCGAAACCCATTTTCGTCCCTTATATTTAAACAGGCTTCTGCTAATGTCAAAATACGTATAAAATGACATACATTGTTTGTTTTAGCAACCAAACAAGCAATCACATCGAGAGGCAATCTGTATTCGTAAACTTTTTCATTCAGTAGTTGGTTTGAATTTGATTAAGAACATTTGCCCTTACTGGTAGTGCATAAAGGCATCTAACTCACCAGAAGAGTATCTACGCCGTGGTCTTTTTACAAGGAAAGTGTCGTATTTGTTGTAAACTGAAAAAAGGATCCAGATCAAGGTCAATTTAGTAATTGCGCAACCAAGGGTGATCACGCTTGTAACAAAATAATGAATGCCTAGATGAACTAGACCGTTGAAATTGCTTTAGTATACCCAAAACGGGGAAAGTCTGGTTGGTTATCCTCTCGGACCGTTAACAGACTTCCGTCCAGGATCATTGAGAGTTTACACATTTTATGGCAACTACGAAACTTCTGCAAATCAAGGTTGTTTCAGAGGACGCGCAGTCGGACAAATGGGATGGATAAATGGAGCAGAAAAAGGAATTTTGACGCAACATGAAAGAGGGTAATATGATACATCCACGATTTCCTGACACTTTGAGACACTGCCTGATAGCACCATTTAATGATCCCAATTTATACTGAAGTTAAAAACGGCATTTCATTTTAGTACGATAACTGTGCGATATGAAAGTCAAGGTGGCAATGTCATTGTACTGAAGGCGAAAATATTGAGATTCTGACCAAGCAGGTGTAACATTCCACGTTTTCTTGCTGCACCCTGGTTGAAGTAAACGCTCCCACCCGTAAGTAACCCTGAAGGTACTATTTGTTAAGGCAATCATTGGATTTCGCATGTGTTTAAGGCTACCCATTTTGGGGCTGACTAACTCCTATGAAGTACTGATTACACTTACAATTTGAGCGACGTGGTGAGTATTGTCGGTGTGCAGCGGGAGATCGTCGCCTGGGGCTAAAGGAGTGGTTTCTTGCTGGGCCTAAAACGCAATTTTGTTCATTAGTTAGTTTCTATGTAAAGGAGTCGACTTAATTGACGAGAAAGTCACAGTGTGATCGCAGGCACAGCTTCGTGACCTTTTACTTCGCTTTCCTAACGTAGAATTTTTTATGGTTTAAAGAACTAAACTATTCTGTCAAGAATATTACTGTACATTGAGCAAAACCCACAGGAATTGCAAGGGTCTGAAGGGTGTGGTCAAAACACCTTTCGTTTTTCGGCTGTTCTTGTACCAGTTAAATTAGCATCAAGTTATCAGATGAGCAAGAAGTAACGGCCAAGGTCAAGTTACCATTGGTCAAATCCGTAGAACTAATCGTTTGGACGTGACGTAGAATAATTTTGAGGCTAAAATCAGGCTACAGAGGACTTTAACATTGTCTTGTTACATGTCACGCCGTTCTAATGGCCTACATTAAGTTGAACCCGCTGCATGAAATGAAAATTAAGTACACACCAACTAACCTTCAACTTCCAAAATTGGGAAAGGCAAACCAGATGGAAGTGCATTTTTCCCACAAATGCTTAGAGTTAAATAAAACCACACTACTGAAAGTTTTATTTGAAGTTTTCGTTTTAACCCAAAGACGAAAATTACTTACATTACAATTTCGTACAATATCTAAGATGGATCACACATAGAACATTGCCTCAGAGAAGTAATGGTTTAGTTACCACAATTAACCGAAAAAGGACCAGTGTATGGGAAAGAAACTTGTCTGAATTTCACTACAGAATTTGGCTGCTGCTGTAAGTACTGAAATTGAACATTTGATACCAGTTGAGTTCAGGCCTTTTGAAACCTTCCTGGGAGTTTCAAACAAAGTAAATTCTGAGACAGCACACTGAAAAGTTATGCAAGTTATAGCCTTACCACTTTGCTAGGCCGCTGCACTTTATTTACCTCATTTGGTGGATTCGGTTTTAGCTGTTGACATTTTTAGACATAACACAATTCTCTAAATTTTGTGTCTAAAATTTTGAAGTAATAATTAGGCGTTTTGTGATCCCAAATATCATCTTTTCGTAGCGATATCATATTTCTTAAAAAATATTTGAATTTTTTATTGAAATGTTGAGGAATTGTATTGGAATCAAGTCCTCTGAAGTGGCTCATCTTGCCTAGTAGATTTCTGTTCTAAACCGTCGAAGCAGCCCAATGTAAAATCGACATCTTAAACGATGAACCTGATTTGGCGTTGGGTAGTGAAGTGTGTCGACACTAAGCCGATGATTTAAACTAATGCCCAAACGTTGTTTATAAGTTTTCAAGTTGTGTTACCTGTCCCAATATTTGTTTAAGCTAGTTGAAAGTACTGAGCATCGTCTTATTCACGAGCAACAGCACTAACTTAAGAGCAAGGCGCCGTGTCGAAAGCTAGTTAATTATTAAGTCTACACTGATTAGCAAACCGCCGTTCAGATATGCAAAAGTTACTTACTCCTCGACGACGATCGCCTTGGAGAACGATGTCTTGAAACTGATTCTACTAAATGACGAAAAGTTTGTGTTAAAATACCTCCTGATGCCTCGACAAAGAAGCTTGGTATTAGAGGTTAATTATAGTTGATGCGCAATATGCGGTCTGGAATTCCAGGCAAACCCCAAGTGCGTGCCAATTTCATTTCGTGCAGGCATACTGGAAGCACTATGAACAGGTTAAGCGAGTTTAAACGCTCACCAAGCTGTACTCTTTGAACCGGTGAACGTGGAGGTCTTGGATAATAGTCTAAAGCATAGAACGCGTGGGTTAATTGTTCATTTAGGACAGTTATGACGTTTCATGTTATGCATTATTTGACTCTAGTTTCTAACTTTAGCGTTATTTGAATAGCCATGTACTCACACTGAATCCAGCTGGCACCTGCATCGTTTTAATTAGTTTTAAAGTTGAGTAAGTAAAAACCACGTTAGTAGGCGTATAAGCAAATTAGATTTTTACGAACCAAGAACGTACTTGATTCCGAGGAATCAGATTCTGCATTAAATAGGCACCTTTTTAATAATCATAAGAGGAGGCATTCACCACACATTTGAAATTATCAAGGTAATTAAGATCGAGTAATTGTATAAATGTCTTGGTGTTGCGTAATTCGCTTTTGATTCACGTGCTATTAAACCAAACTTAAGTAATGTGCAGGAGGTGGTAATTAAATTGACAATAAAATGTCTAGGAACGTACTATTCTGTTCAATTTGACTGAGTGATTTAAGGTTTCGAAAATATTAGCATTGAATTTACTTGTGCAAGTCCAAAGGCCACATTTGTTCAAACAAGCTTAGCATTCTGACAACTAATTAAATACTACTGTGGGACAGTAAATTCAAGGACATCATTTTTGCAAGAAAGACTCAAGACTTCTTAGTGAAACTTTCAATCAAAGCGTTGTGAAGAAATCCGCGTTGGGTCTTCTAAAACTAGGTTTTGAGAATGAGAAATTGAATAATCAGGGATGAACATACCAGTTGTTGTAGAATTTTCAAACCGGATGATACGTTCTCCTTCTACGCAAAATATGAACGGTTTCGAGTAAGTCAAAATTTCTCGTTTTTGAGTAACGCAAGTGGTAGGCTAGCTTAATATGCTTTGCACTACTTAAAATGGTTAAGTCTAGCAGCATGATAGCTTCAGCAGCTGGATATATGCTGAAGCGCTACAGTGCCTGAAGTATTGTGAGTTGGTTTTAAGCACCTGTTGATCATGTTTATCGAAGGAAAAAGAATTTGGAACGGATGTTGTGGTTTCAGATATGGCGATGCGCAAATGCTTCTACTTGAGTTGTTAGCTTGTTAAACGTACTGAGAATTTCCGGTCCATCGACCACTGATGTAGAAAAAATAAGCACGATTCATTCGGTTTGGCGTAAATCAAACTGACAATGATCATTACCCAATACTCGCGTCCGTCCTATACCCATCCCTTCGAGAGTCCATCACTATTGCACCTGTTGCTACAACTAACTGTAGAACTTTAGGAGGTGGCGCTGCAGTAAGTCGTTACATGACAGTGAGGCTAAAGCCTTTCTGAAGCTGGCGCCACCCTATCAGTCTGTATTGTTTTACTGGAAGGTTAGGCAATTTGAAAATGTTTGTTTTCAAGCTACTTAACAGTAAGACAGAAAGGTTGTGCGAACTAAGCTTTCACCTGCTTTTGAAATGGGAAAGATCAGAAATACTGCGCTGAAATTCAAATATATATTGTTAAAATTAAGAAATCTAGTTGAATCGAAGCAAGGCAATTTAGTTCAGACAACGTCTAATGGAGTTAGCATATATAACAGGAAATAGAAATTATCAGGTTCATTCCTTACCACGCCCGGTTTTCTTGTCGATCCAGATTGTCTTTTTTTGACCTATGTTAAATAAAATCAAGCCCCAATTTCACAATGAAACCCATTTAAAACAACGAAATTGCAAGTTTTAAAAAGAAAAAAATTGATCTTAGAGAAATGCCAAACCGCTCGAGGGGTCTATGTATTGTCTGTAGATGAAGCTTTAAATCCATTCATCATTGGGCAATGCAAGCTCACAAGTTATCTTACAACAACTCAAACAAGTGATTTTCTAAGCTACTTTCAGCAACATCCTTAATTCGTGGCAATGAATGTTCTACACGCATGCTCCCTTCTACTTTCCATTAAAAAGAAAGATATTCTTGTTCTCGTGACTATAAATAAGCCCACTAGAAGGTGGTCTTTTCAACGGAGCAACTTTAATTGTATTGATTTGTCCACAGTCAAAATTGTCTAGGCTTGTTTTCTTGTGAGCATATTAAATGTAGTACTTGATACGACCTTGATTAAATATTTGCTTTCTCCTGATATCTGTGGTTGCGCTGCCTACCTGATCTTGGGTTCGGACTTCTGGATGGACGCCTTTCATAACTCGGTGCTTAAATGTGGAAAAAGTGAGCTCATTAATCATACGAAAACAAATATTCTAGTAGGAAACAATGACTTACACCTCGAAGTTCTGTAAGGCGATTCCCTCAAGCAATATGCTAAACATTTTATAAAGCATTAGGACAGGGAATTATCAGTTGCTTGTGCAAAATTAAGCAATATAGAAGGGGATCATATAAGTAAGTCAGATAGATGAACAATAAATTTTACATTTTTGTAAAAAACCAATCATCTTAAATTGGCTGTAAACTTGCATATTTTGCATATCTCCCAGATTTCCCGATGTCTTTCATTATAAGGCATTTTGTGGCGATATTTCTAGGGTTAAATATCTTTTTACTCGCTGCAATTATGAACTTTTAGTACCATTTCAAAACAGTTCCATCGAAAACGGTAATTTACATTTCGACTAAAAACTTACAGTAATGAGGCGAAGTATGGGGAGATCGTGGGTGCACATCTACGGAATATCAGGATATACTGTGGTCAACAGGCATAAGTGAAATAAATCTTATAGTAGGATACCGTCTTAACGAAATGCAGATTATGTTACCGCTAATAAGTTTAATTATGAGGTTTCACTCAGAGTAATTGCCCGTTATAGCTTTCATGATTACGGCTTTAACAGGAGATGCGCAGAAGTGGACATACCCCAAAGATCAATTAATTTAAATTGTGTTTAAAATTTCACGATAATAAAAACTCTACGCGTTTTTCTCCGGCTGACATTTAGTGACAATAGCATTTAGCGAAGAAAGCACTTCTATCTGAATATAAATCATTAGCATGAGTTTAGTATTTGGAAAAAAACACGTGGTCGAATGTTAAACGAAATCCTCTTGGTAATTAATGGACATTCAAATTAGTCTCATGGCTACCTAAAAAATTAAAACTTGCAACGATGGTTCAAGCAAAACGTCATGAGAGATTTAGATTTGCAGTTCAATCTGAGGAGTAGTAAATTTCATTTTCCGTAGGATTATAAGTTGATTAAAAACTAAATAATTGAGACCTTTTTCTCTCTTACAGGTTAACTTGCTACTTTGTATTATCTTAATCAACTTTATTTAAATCAGAAATGATGGCTAACAAAAATGGCAAGAGAATGCAACTTTAACTGACGTCATATGTGCATGTGTAATCCTAAATTTTCCGTAAGTTGTGCACTGACAAACTGGATTAGTTGCCCTTGAGCCCTAACACTAGCACCTGAGCTGTAAAGTGATTTTTGCTGATTTTTTTGACATTTCGTGGTCAAAGTGTTTGAAAATTGGAGACCACCCAATGAGCGTAAAATGACAAACTAGCGAAGATGACCTTGAGCGATAAAGGGCTCTTTTAGTAATGTGGTTGGGCTGCAATGACGTTTACCAACACGATTTTTGATTCATTTTAACAGTACTACGTGACAATGTACAACGTTATTGAGCCTACTTTGTAAAGCAGCATTTTATTATGGGTAGGCCTGCAATGTGACAAATACTTTGGCAGTAACTTAAGTAAGACCTAGGACTCCATGTTAATCCAAACAAAATTGACTGACGGGATTTCAACTGCAATAATAAAACGGCTACATTTGGTAGTTTGCGTGAGCGATGCACAGAAGACAAGTGGTGGATCAATAAGATGAACTAGAAGGCATTCATGGATGTCTTGATTGAACTTCTATTATCCCAAGCACATTCAAATACAGATCTGATTTAGTCAAGCTAAAGACACTAACCCATGTAGGGACTGTCTCATTATAACCCTCCCTCCACCAGACATGTCTGGCTTAAGTAATTGGACCAACGTGTATGTATGAAGCGTAGCATTTGAGAAAATTGAATAAACGTTCAAAAATGTAGAGTTTGGTCTCATTTTAAAGTGGAGAATGATGTGATGGCGTGATACAACGTGAGCAACATCATTCACTTCTGTCACTTTAAATACGTCTAATATAAATATTATTCGTCTCACGACGGGAATGTAATATTCTGCATAATTTATTCTGTGTTTCGCCTCTCAGACGACAAAATATGTAGATTTAAACGAGAAATGTTTGTGTTTTAAAATACCTGCGTAGGGAGACTTCATTGCTCTGTAATCATTTACGTAACGCTGTCGAAACTCGCACCGACCAGCTAAAGGGAAAGGCATAATTCCTGATAAAACAGCAAAATAAATAATTAAACAGATGAGCTACCCGAAAATGGTAGGAAGTTTAGCATACCAAATGACATGTTACGACTACGAAGTTAATTGGGCCATCATACTTGATCTCAAGAAGGTTTAAATCATTTAGAACTCTCTATATGCTAACAATATCATTGTAATCCTATTTGGATTATTGTACAGATTTTATCTACTTGCCTAAATCGTTAAAACTACATTGAAAGACCAGTCTTTAAAAAAAACTTTTTCGGCGAGGGTTGAATACTTGATTAGCGTCGCTGTTGATGAATTCTCAAAATTCCAGTTGTTCACAACTGCGTATTCTACGGATCCGTTTTAATGGATAATTGAATTTAGATCGTTAGAAGAAATCCTGAGAAAGAACTAATTGCTATGACTTCGGCGTAATTTCAGAAATGCAACTGCGTGTGTGTGTGTGTCTAACTTAGGTATTAATTTGATAGCAAGAGAGAATGTTAAACTTCGTTTGAAATGCCAAACTGGTAATGCTGACAGCTTAGATTGTAACATTCGTTTATATTATATTATTCGTTTTATTTTGCAAGGAGTGGTTATAATAAGCTCCACGTTCAACTGTCTGTAAGTCTGCGAATAATGGCTCGTTTGCACTTACGATCGACCAATGACTGGGACCTCCTTTTCAAAGGCAGCCCTAGGGAAGGTAAAGAAGTAAATTGATCATAGTTCAGAAACCAGTTTCTCATTTTAATCAAATAATACCAAACAACCAACTCATGACGCCAAGGCGGTAATATTGAAAATTTAGTGTCCAAACGCCAGCAACCCGTAGCCCTGTAAGACTACTTATTGTCCACATGGACGAAGCTGACGTGTCTGGACAAGTGTGGGAAGAAATGACTTTTCGAAAGGGTTGCAGAAAAACACATCACGTGCCTGTTCCATCAGACGTCTATCTATCTTATTTTAGTGGGACCCAAAAACACAAGCCTCTTTTTGCAAATGTAGCAGAAACTAATTAAAGAACAAAGAAATATGCACAATGAGAACCATCATTCACTATATGGTTTTTTTGAACGTCGCATCGATTTCCATACCGATGAACAGATGCAAATTCCCTGGTGAAAGACCGGTTGGTCAATTCAAGACGTCAGATTTTTACATCCACAGCTCTCATTATGTTAAAATTAATTATTATCTTGATTATGTCATATAAATGAACAGAATTTACTCTTTTGCATGACATACACACCAAGGCAACCGTACGTCGGAACGATTTAGATAGGAAAGAATTTTTGTGAGAAAATAGCTAACCTGCCCATTTTATTAAGAGTAAAGTGAAAGCCTCCCAGATAATAAATTCAGTAACTCGAATTATTCCTCTGAGTCCGTCGTTTATTGAATGCTACGGAAGCGTTAAGTCACCATTCCACTAATTTCCACATTGATATCAGTCATGGATTTGGAGATGACGACAGACCTGGTCCAGAGGTGGCTTGATTAAATACAGAACAGCCTTTGATACTGGAAAACCAAAACCTCGCACACTGACTCAAAAGAGTCCTACAACTCTCATCACCACTTTAATTTAGTTGTCAGTTTACATCTTAATTACCGGACATCTCCAGATCTTAATAGATGGGAACCTCGTGAAAAATTAAAGATCCTCGTAAGGCACTAGGTTTATCACGGGGATGAAAACGCCGTATGGTTCAACTAAAGACATGATTGCTACTGAAAAGCAGAGCATTACTAGCCTATGTGCATCACAATCTTCAAA
The DNA here is from genome assembly GCA_900604375.1 of Mesocestoides corti. Lineage (NCBI taxonomy): Eukaryota > Metazoa > Platyhelminthes > Cestoda > Cyclophyllidea > Mesocestoididae > Mesocestoides > Mesocestoides corti. The sequence continues at coordinate 25,751 of UXSR01000549.1, forward strand.
AGCCTAAAGGACAATAGACCACCTTTATTCGATTGGATGGAAAATTTCCAGGTTTCATTAGTATTATGGGTGACGTGTTTTAATCACGTGAAGTTATGTTCATGTGGTCAATAATGCGCAACCCGGATGATACAAGCATCGAAAGCATTCTGCGATATTAGTTCAAATGTATTAGTAATTTAGACTGACCTGGATCTTGTTGGCCGATAAAATATCGAGGTTTCCGATAAACCATCTTCTTTGTGAGAGAGGGCAATTTTCTCAATTAGCACCAAAGCACGCACACGATGGATAACAATTAGAGATCATCGTATTGCCTCGAAAGCAGTTATTTTCCCTTTGACCTGAGAGCCAATACAGAACTGGTAAAATTACAACAACCTTGAGCCTAATTACCACACACAACCGGTTAAAAGGGTGTGCCAAAGCGAGAATTACTAATTACTCACATCACTTTAAGAGGCGATGAATGCTTTAAACGTTGTATTTTTTAATTTGGACCTAAAACAACTAAATTTACAACAAGGCACATAATTTTAACGAGTGGCCTCCACATTTACCTCTTCCTAATTGACAAAATTTTTAATGACCCCAAAGATTTCAGTATATGACCTAAATTGTGTGGTTTAGCAGTTTTGCAACCGATGGAATGCCCTGTACACGCTCACGGATTATCATGAAAAGTATGCCAATCATGGTCTTAGCATGATGTGGATATCCAAAAACTCGGATATATCACGTATACTTTTTTCAGTTTAAGGAAAGGAATAATACTAAGCACCTGTAAATAGCAACCGGAAAAGATCAAAAGCACTGTTCTGATTGGCTTACAGGATGTCTCTGTGATCGCCGGTGATCCACGAAGACGTGCGATGGCAAGGCGCTGAAAACATTGACATTTCCTCATATTTCTTCTGTTCGCGAAATAGGGTGGAAAATTGCACCAACACCCTCATATGAAGCGTATACATGAAAGCTGGCTTAAAGCCGCTGCACGGTACTTGCCACATTTAAGGTGTTTCAAAAAGGTCCGTAAATACCTACAAGTTTGACTACTTGAGTTCAGTCTTAAGTCTCGGGCGCAGACATTTTAATTAATCTCGCCTTGGATTCATTTGTATTGGCACAAAGGGCACAATAACAGCTTATTTCTATCGCCAAACAACTTCTGTCGCGACTATAAATGGCTAAGATAAATTGGGTCTTAGAGTTCCTATAAACCCTTCGATCCGCAACTGTCATGGCCAGGGAAGGTTCAGCGCTCTTGGGATTTCCAAAAGCATGGCTCAAACACGCATCATTATTGAAAGGGTAACTTGGGTTTTTGGACAAACACTCGTATTCCTAAAAAATCGGTTTTTTAAATCACTAGGATATACAAAATAAATAAGGAAAAGAGTAAAAACTTGACCATTGATTTTTATGG
>UXSR01000550.1:0-27162 GCA_900604375.1 Mesocestoides corti
GGCCAACCGTTTGCAGTGGCGCCACCTCGCACGTTTCCCGTGGTGCGTCCGTGGCCTCCACCTCACGACAAGTAGCAGCAGGATTTCGTCAACATGCTACCGCGGTTTACGTTCAAAAACTTCTAGAAAGTGGTGCAAACTAACAGAATCCGATGACAGTGTCCATTGTAAACTACAGAATGTACTCGTTTTATTCGAAAACCGCTTTAATAAAAACAGGTAGAATGGTGGTGTGATGTTGACCTAACAATCTTCAAGTAATGCAAGGTAACCCAGATACAAATCAACTCCATGTATTTTAAAATTCACAAAAAAGTTTTTTTAAAAAAGCATTAGTAAGGTTGAATGTGGGTTACTAAGAAAAGAATAAGTTTAGTAGTCAAGATGCATCTGCCAACCTGACTGGTCTATTATGTAGGCAAACCGTGGTAAGTGGTGGCTGCATTGACGACTTAGCCCTCACATACTTCGCCTTTTTCAGCCAACACACTACAGGCAGCAGCCCGATGTGCACGCCGACTTGAATGCGTCAGTTGTGGGTGCATTGATTCAAAATCGTGGATGCACGATGGCGTTGGAAATTTTCTTTGCGGATTCTGTCATTGCCATGGTGGACACGTTTTCCCAATGACGCACACCCAACCCGGAGTTCTTCCTTATCCGCAAAGTTCACAGATGCATAGTCAGGAAGTTGGGCTGCAGCAATTTTTGAAGGCAAAGAGAGTCGTGCTGGTTAGTTGTCTGGTATTCTTTTTCACGAGTAAATATACAGTAGAGATCGCTAGTCACCTTGGTGAGATTATGCGCCTTGAAATTAGGCCTTAAGGCAATAACAGCAATCAATGGAACAACGAAAAAATCTGATGAAAATAATAGCATTTAACTTGTAAATAAAATGCTGATATAAATTTGCCTATCTATGGTTGGCGTGTAGTGTCACCAAATTGGAAATTATTTGAAACAATCACCAAAGGCAGCACTTAAATTTTTTTAAACGAAGAAAGCAAGCTGGAATTACCGGTAAGTCTGAGCACATTTTACTGCAGTCCTAATATCCCAAGTCACTTGTTTATCGGACCACTGCTTGTCGAGACAAAGACTGCGGCTGTCGGTGATTCAAACTTGTTATCAGGATGAGTATGATTGTCAAGGCCTCAGATACTACCGAAACAGCATTTTTTTCGGATTGCGGTACGTCCTTAGACTGCGCTGGTCTCGGAGTTGCTCATGGGTGGGCCCCGGCTACCATTGTCGCTGTTGCGACTGGGGTTGGAGCCAAAATGACACACTGTCAGTTTTTTAAAGGCGCTCCTGTTGGTGTCCTTAGAAAAAAAAGTGGTTGTTATCTGGTACCTGGTCTTTGTCTTGCCATGATAATTTTGGCAAATCTTTCCATTGAGTTAAGAAAAGTCTTAGCGCTTTAAGGGGGTCGAAAATAGGGGTTGTTGGTCTTGCCTAAGTGTCCTGAGTATTTTCACCTTTTAATCTGAAAACTCATAGTAGACCGAAGCGCCTACAATCATCAGGGGCTCGGAAAAGTTTTCTGTTAAGCGTCCCATTCGGAGCCATATTCCTTTAGTCAGTGTCGGATGTCACATAGACCTGATGCTGACGTAGGGGAAACCTGTCTAACAGTTGTCAATCTGCAAACATTGTCACTTCCGTTTGTGTTGTAGAGCCCCAGCCGACAGAGCTGCATGGTTTGTAGTAACTGCAAAACCTCACAGACGTCACTGTGGCGGAGAACTTCCGATGGTGACACTGTGTGCAATGCTTGCGGTTTGTATCAGAAGATGCATGGGGTGGGTTATTTGTCTCTCTATCGGGAATTGCCCCATAAATTTGCTGTAAATTATTTTCAGCAAGCGTTCAGAGCCTTTGCTAAACTTTACACTCAAAAATCGATTCCTACATTTTTTGTAAATCTGTTTTATTGTGATAATAGTCAGTAAGGAACACTAATATGATCGTATCATGTGGCACTGACATTAAGGCGTCGTGACTACCATTCTTGTACTCATCCAAGGCAGAAACCGAATGACTTTCTTTTAGCGCTGCACGTTATCAATTCTCACCACTGAGTTTAAATTATAGGCCTAGTTTCTGTAGGAGTTGAAGTTGCGCAAGGTTAATTCTGCGGTTTCTCGGGCTTGTGAACTTCAAGAATGCTTTATTTTAGCAAGGAAAATAAAATTTTAAGTGCTCCCGTCTGCTGCGTACAGATGTCCTCCCAGCATGCTTACTGGGCCAGATGTGCACGTTGTCGTTTCGTTGAAACGTGGACCACCCAGCGGCCTCGACTGGCCGTCTGGGGCAGGAGGGGGCGCGGGGGCGTTGGGGGGGGGGGCCGACGCACCAACCCCGGAGGGGATGGGTGCTCCCCTTGAACGTCCCTGCGTTCAGGAAGTGGTTACTCAGTATGTGTGAAATTATTCGTGGTTAGCATTTTCGCAAACCACCTTTCATCACAATCGCAAGCAGCAAAATAACCATAAAAGTCGCAAGTTCAATTTTATCCCTAAATCGAAGACTGCAACCCCCCTCTTCGTTCAGTCAGCTCAATTATCGGCGTGCATTGGACGATAAGTACACGGTGAATGTCCCTTGGTGAAGCATTCTAGGCACTACTTCATACCATTTATTTAGAAAATTTGGAAATTTCTAATTTCCAGAAATTTATAAAATTAATTTTGTTTGCCGCTGCAACGATGGACCTACTGATAATTACAGACCCCTATCAATATAATTTTAAAGTTTTGTAATAAAAATTTGACATTAGCAAAAGTTCCACACTATCCCAGCTGTCTTGCTGTATCATGTGCTTAAGGAAAGCATATTATGAAAAATGCGTTTTATGCTTGTTGACATGAAATATGTTCTTATTGGTGGTCCAGCGCTCAAGACCTCTGACAATGCGTAAGGACTCCATTCAAACTCGCAAGCGATGCTACACCAAAAAACGTCGGAGTAATACCAGCACCAGCAACCGTAAACGCCTCCTCACAACTCACCTGTCGGTTTCGCATCCGATTGGCAGGCAGCAGGTGTCGATCTGTCCGACTTGCGGCTCACCCACCTGTCTGCCGGCCGGAATGTCCAGTGTAGCCCACTTCAGCTCAATGCAAACTCCGCCTCCCCCAGATGCAGTAGCGCTGAATCAAGGTTTGAAAGATTTCTCTTACCCTTGGTACACACATATTTATTCGCAAAAGCACCACTTTTTTAGACCACTTGGCCGTTTCGCGTGTTCTTTGACCTAACATTATTCATTCAATATGGCCCTGGTTCATGACGAAAATCGCATGAAATAAGTGTCTTATGGTTCCAATAAATTGGTGTCAAAAAGCCGAAAAGTCCGCAATCTCAGTTGCAGTCATCTTCATAACTGGTTAAATGGAGTAAAATATTCTGTTGTGGGTGGCCGGTGAAACCAAAACCGAGAATACTTTGCCAAATTTGGCATTGGCGTTTGAGGTAGGCGCATTAGCAGGCATTGATCAATTTGATGAAATTCTACTAACATTGTGTAACTTGATGTAATTAAGTCGCCACGGTCAAACGGAGCATGAGAAGGCAATTATTGCCCACTCCATAGCACAATTAAATGCGAGATCAGCTCTTAATTTACTCGACATCTATAACCTGCTTGTTGCAAGGCTTGTTTTATCTCAAAAGTATGGGGATATGCGCAGTTTTCTCCTGTAGATGATGTTAAAAATACTCTAAAATATCGGATGGACTTTCTTTTTTAAAAACATTCGCTTGTGGCGCAGTCTCCCTGTCAAAGATTCAACTATAATTTTTGTGGTCATAACGGATTCAGATGTGAGAAATGAAAGCACAGGGGTTACTTTCGCACATACACTTCACACTTCCGTGACTCGTAGCATTATTTCAAGCACGAATGGGAAATCCGTACGAAGAATACGGATTTTCAAATATTTGTATTATGTTCATTTTAGTAAGAAAAACGCAGTATGATTTTGAATACGGAATCCAGCAACAGTATGGTCGTCGGGGTTACGCACCGTCACCAATCCACGAAGAGCCCCAATACCAACCACTTCATGATCAGGTTTCTCATTTAGATTTCAAACCATTTCGTTATTCCCAGACAGACGGGAGCGCGTTAGCTTGGTGAGAAGTACCAGCTCGTGTTGTGCATTTTGGAGCATCGCTTGTAAGCAGGCTATCTTTTTATCAATCTGATTTGCAAACAAAAATTTTCTGATAAGCTAACTCTACTACCGCTGGCTGTTCGTCATTGAAATCAAAGTTGCATGACTACTTGAGCCATCATCAGACTGCTTATGAATATCGAATTAAATCTACTTTGACAGAATGTCTAAGGTTTAATTTCTGTATAAAACAACAAGTTATTTGGTGGTCACCTCGCTGGAAAGTTACAGTGTCTGGGAAACGTCAAATACTTTCATGCCTATATGTGTGTGGTCCATTTAACAAATTAGGTATAGCTGGGTACACATTTTATGGACTTTTAAAATTTAAATCCAGACATGATTGATGGGTTATCAATAGGTCATATTTAAATACTTTCCTTTGTAGGATTCAACCCTCGTTTACTACACAAATCTGAAGGTATATTTAACCCTACGCACTCGAGATCAAATTCGTCATTAGCCATCTAATCACCCGAGTGGTTTTCGCTTATTTTGAAAAATTATCTCACCATCTAGTGTTCTTATTTTACTGGGAAACGTAAGACATGTAAGTACCCTCTTAAGTCAATTACTTTATAATCATTGGGCCCATTGACTTGATGCCACGTGGCGCGGTGGTGACACAAAATTATACCAACAGAGCTGGTGGAGAGGACGGACACAACCGTTTACTTCAGAGCTCAGCCACGTTTGTCGTTGTGTCGTGTGTGGGTTTGCGCGTGTGTATATATACCTCGGATGTGTGAGTCATACGTGCGCTAACATCGAGACCCATGTGTGAGGATAATCCAAGATAAATATTCATGCGAATGAGGGGGGGGGTTGAGAGTCTGCGGGGCTGGCGACATGCTGCGAAAAGGGGAACCTTGTGTCGGAGGATAAAGCGACCGGATTAAGGGGTGCGAATAAGCACGATTCATAGCAACTTAATGCCACGTGGCGCGGTGGTTACACAAAATTATACCAGCAACGCTGGTGGGTCAAGTGACGTGTGCACCCAGTTGAGTAACTGCAGGAGAGATCATCCTGAGAGAGTTTGAATGGTGTACTTAAAGGGTCAGAGCCACACCGGGCAGACACGTCTAATTGCTTGGACGGATGGGATGATGTTACGTTTGGCCAGTAATGAAAATCTCGAGCCCGTGGAACAGAGACAGGACATCCCTCAGAGAGCCGTTGCAGTGTAGACTGAGAGCGAATGACTAGTCAAACTGTGCTGCCTTGAATGACCTTGATCCGGTAGATTAAGATGGTTAACTACAGGCAGAAACTCGGTGGGTAGCAGAAATCGTGTGACTATGCAATTGATATGTCCATTGGGATAGGACAATATTCTAAGTCGAATTGATCTTGGAGACACTGATTACCCAACAGGCAGTTCAATCAGGATAATAGGCTGGTTCTACACAATAAATAGTTACGAATCCTGTAGGGAAAATAGTTTTTCTGTGCGTGAGCGGGTTAAACCATTTTAGCGGGTCGAGTGAATAGGCAGTCATGTCCCAGTAGATTTCGGTAACAAAAGCGAAAAACTGGATGCGCAGACCACAAAAAGGAAATGTGACCACATACAGTTTTGGATTAAAATTACTAATTTTTATTTCCTTTGCACTGCAATGAGTATCAAGAACCGTGTTTCACATAACGGGTCCAAAGCACACGAAGCCATTAAAAATTTTTGTGTTTGCAATTTCCTTCAAAAATATAGGACTGTCTGATTTAATTTTAAATTGGTTTGCATGTACTCCAGTGTGATGACTAGATCTGCTTTAACTGTAAGTGATCACTTAGATGTTATTTTTAAGCCCATTTACAAAGGCACACTCCGTTAACGAATCACATTCGTAGGTGTGAAAATTTTGATCTAAATCTCTTTTGTTTTTCTGAATTTACCAGAAAAAAGGAATACGCCTTTATTGAAGATGCTCATGTTTGTCATCCGTGTTAAAATTTGAGCAGAACAAACATTTGCGGACAAGGTAATCAAGTCTAGGTCTTTAATTTAGGGTGAAACTAATAGCCGTTAAATTCCATGAGCAGTAAACACGTAATGACTACTGAACTTTTCGGTTGCTTAAAACGGCTGATAAAGAAATTAACCAGCATTTTACATCCATCACTTTATAAAGCTTCATAGATTTTGTAAAGAAACAGATTTGGGCAAAATTATCTTTTGTTGTTGCCAATCCTTCAAGCCATTCGTGCCATTAAGCGTAAACAAAAAAACAGGACCTGAGACTTTCACCAAGGCGACAGACAGCCAAGTTTTGCACTTGAACTTGGCTGTCGATTACTACAATTCTAACTTTGCAAAGCCATCATGATGTATGCAGGTTTAATAATGTCTGCGGACTATAATATCGTATTCCTTTTCCAATGTAACCCATTTGATATTGCTGTTTGGCAATGATCTTGACTGCACGAGCTTTTCAGCTGTATCTTTACTTGAATAGTAGTAGTTGCCTTGCGAGCTAACAATATTTGGTGCATTCAGAAAAATATTTTTTAACTTGACAGTCACTTGAAGTGTTTGATTAGCTTTTGTGGAAAGAACCTGCACGTTGCTCACACAATTGTTTTAAGAGTAATTGTTTATACATGCACTGAGAGACATAAGTTGAGAACAGACGACATCGTGGAAATAAAATCTTGATATAATGAAGATGCTCTCAGACCACCAGGCAGTAATTTTTGGGAAGGGTACGTTTTAGCATTGCGTGGAATGTGCCCCGAGTTTCGACACTTTTCTTTTTCTGCAAAGATGTTTGAGATCTTTTGAAACACTCTTAATGGTGTACAAAATTATTCACATTTTGAGGTCTAGGCCTCGGACATTTACGTAGCTCACACTGAGACTCCTCATTTGATTTCGAGTTATGCCTGGCAGCAACAGATTTTCTTTAAAAATATACTACTGTTTTTTCATCAGTACACACCATAAACGCAAAAAGCCAAACTTTTGTTTCATCGTAAATGAAATTCAAAATTAATTCGGGTCATTACTAAAAAGAAAAACGGAATTACAATGTGCAGTCAATGGAGGTCTGCTGGAATTTGATTTTCTAGATCAGGCGGGCACGCTGACACCGATAAGCTAAGGAAATCAAAGCACAAGCCACTTCTCATCTCTCGTAATAACATGAATCATGGTAATTTCATTTTTCTATCCATGAGGTGAAAAATGGTTTTGAAGACGCAATTTAGTTCATTTCTTTCTGTCAAAACTTTCAGAGCTCATTTAAAATGCATCGAAATAGCGTTAAATGGCAAACTGCAGCCGAGTTGTCAAGATTTAGTCTTGAAGTAATCCCTGAGTTATTATTAACGAAACGATGAATGCATTCAGCATCAAGGTCAAAATTTAGTCCAACACTTTTGAACCAACACAACTACTGTATAAATGGGTACAGAACAGAAGCATGGTCCAGACGCACGTCGTGGAATTCCTTTCAGCACAGCTTCCATACTCATTTCTTAAAAGTGCATTCAAAGTAACACAAGGAAGGTGTAACTGTCATTTTCCATTTTGAATATTGACTCTGTATGTGATCGTTTTGCGAGTTTGGATCGACCCATGACGCATTTAGACAAATGCCAGTTAATGAAACGACTTTAGAACCGACATCGGCACAATCAAAGTTGCATACTTCCCATCATTCAACCTGGAACGAAATTTGCGATCAGTCAATTAGTGGAGGGGAACAATTATGCAAAACGCTGAGAAGTCCAATTTAGATACAGATGAAGTGAGGGGTAACGTGTTTGTACTTTAACCGAGCTAGCAATTAATGTCTTTTTATCACGTTATTCGTTGTCTGATTTTAAACAAAATTTATTCATGGTTCCTATGCGCAGTTATTTTACTTCCAGGTTTGAGTAAGTTTCTTGAATTTTATTACTTTCTGTTACCAAATTTATACACTAATTTGAGTTTATTGGCACTAAGTGTCATTAATTTTGATTAGTGTAAGAGGTTGATCTTGTTCCTATAAAATTCATGGCCAAATTGTGTATAATTTTCCCATTAAACACTTGATGCATTAAAAGCTTTGACATTGTAACGGCTCTACCATTGGCAAAAGTCCGTATTTCTGCATGTACTGGTAGATATTTCCTGCATTTTTTAAAACCCATCATATTTGAACAGGATTTTGTATCATTCAAAATAATCCAAGTTTATCATAAGTAGTCTGTTTAATAACTCACAAAAAAAGATTTATTGAACTAACTTAACAGGATACCGTAGCAACAGTCATCTTCATCACACCTTCGCCTGGCAAGACAATATCAATTTCTTCAACCAATATGAAAAAAAGTCAATCCTGATTTTGAGGAAATTTGAAATCCTTGCATGGAACGTCTAAATGCATGAATTTGACGCAAAGATTTGGCGTTTCTGCGTGCCTAACTACCATTCCTCTCATACCACACAACTTTGCCCCATTTGCATAATCGACTTTGGTTTTGGAACCTTGTATTGAAATTAGCCAACGCGCAACCACTGTCAATTTCACAGCCTTCAAATTGGAACGCCATAACTTCCACAAGTCTTTCGTTGAAAGATTTGTGTTATCAAAATATAGGCACTTTAAAGGAAGTGAATATCAGGCGAATACTTTGTTAAACATGGATTTCATGTCGACTGAAAACCAATGAATAATTAAAGTTCAAATTTTTAAATGATTTTATTTTCTGGTTCAAGTGTTCTACTTTAATGACAATTTAATTGTTATAAATAGTAGCTAAATAACACGCACTAGTTTTGTCCTCTGCATTTAGTTCCATCTCATTTCATTGCTAAGCCTTTACTTTTTTAACGAACAGGCTCTCGAGCTTATGTTCATCTCCATCCAGAAGGTTTTTCTGCAATAACTAAACATATAAGAAGTTGAAATTAGCTGGAGTTGCATAAAAGTCTACAGACATAAACTACTGAGGCAGTCACGACCGAACATCAAAAGGAAGTAAGAGCCATAAAACCGTCGAGACATTTTAACGACTGGAAGAGGATTTAAATTAACACCATGCTGACTTCCGACAGAATAAGCAATCGAATGATTTTAGTAGAAGACGCGGTTTTCCGACTCATCGGTGATATCAGTCAAAATAAGGAGTCTGTTTATTTAACAAGAGAATATAAGGTTTGAAATAAACTAACATTATTGCACAGCGTTTGATTTAGAGCTCAGGTTTTCCGCAGGAATGAGTTTCAGCCAAAATTATGATAATTAGTCACGCTTATTGTGGCAAAACTGATTAATTTTTATCAAATTTATTGACATCAAGAATGTAGTATTTAAGGGCATAAATATGCGCAAACGAGTGCAGTATTTTTTTGGAGATACTTGACAGTTTATGTAATTGCATATATTTTAAAGTCATTTTAGACATGAATTCGATCGAAAAAATTACTGTGTGATTGTACGGAGTAGCTCAATCGTGGCTCGAATGGTTTGAAAAAATTCAGAATTTTGAGCCACACATGGAATTGGACTAGTTAAAGATACAGCATCGTCGCTTTTATACGATTTAAAATATCACTGAAACCACGTGGCTGCTGATAGCTTCTAACGCCCATGTGGAACATTCGTATTACAATTCGCAGAACGATTGCTATTTTTTGAATCGTCAGTAAAATACATGAACGCATAATAACGTTTATGATTCCTTCAGATCTGTTTTTTGGCACAAATACTTTACAAAATATATCAATCGCAGTTCCCAATTTACATGAACTGATAGCTGAAGACTGTGACTGATAAGACACAAATAGAAGACATTTTCCAATTTTTTCCCAGAATTGAGGAAGTAAATCCCTAATTAAAGGTTACAACAGAAGTTTTTCACTTACTTAATAAAGCTTCTAAATAATCAGAGCACTACAAGTATCTCTCAGTCAGTCAAAAACACATTTTGTTGACTTCCGAAACCATAATCGTGATAAATCGACAATGTTTGATTTCCAAGCGTTAAGTGTGCCACTATATCCACTATACTCCCGAACGTACACCCCGTGTTCCAATTTCCGGTGGACGAAAGCTTAGGTGGACCAAGAAGGGCATTTTAAACAGGTAAGGCCAGCTGTACTTCCGCTTGAGTTTTGTCTGCCGTGTGATGACAAGGAAGGGGACATAGCTTCAGGCCATTTCTGCCAAGGCCTTTTTAGAGGCGGTTTACTTAAATATTCCCTTTTATGTTTTACGGGACTATTACCACTAAGGTGGCTTAAAAGCCCGCTCTTTTTGTTTTAGATATGGGTACTCTGGCGCACCGAGGGGCGACAAAAAGGTTTTGATGAATGTGGTGCAGTGCATACACATGATAAATTGGAGAGTGGTGGAAATCATTGGCGTCGCAGAAGCCGTTAATATCTGCATACCCTTAGCTCACATACCCAGTTGAAATTTTGTCCGTGGAGGCAACATTTTGCTGGGCCCCACTTTAGACATAAGTTGGATTAAATCGGCACTGGCACACAAATCAAGTCTCTTGACTTACCTACAGACAGTAATGTAAAGCATGGTTGCCACTATTTACTGACACTCGGTAATTTCCTTGACTGACAAGAGTGGCATTACTTGGCAATAGTAGCAAATCATATTCATCAACTCTGGATGGTTTAATTTGGTCAATTCAACGCGCTGGCAATTGGGACTTCAAGTACTTAAACAAAGTAGAAAAAATTTGTAAGCAAAATTTAGGAACATAGGGTGTTTCACATTATCCCGCTACTCCACCAGGAATTTATGAATGCCAATACGAGAACCACAAAATTGTGGATTACTGTACAATTCACAGCATTATGTTTGGAGGGCAATAAGTTTAGGGAGCTGGTCACGTACTTATTTGATCAAATTCTTATAGTTTGGTTGCAACCTTTAGAATAGACAAGGATCAGTAAGTATTCTTTAATAAAATCCATCGAATCTACTTATACAGTCCATAATGGTGTTTTGCCCAATCATACATCATAGGACACATCGAGTGTGAAACATGGTATTGTGATTAAAAAAACTGGGCTCTTAAAAGCGGAGTCAAATATTCTGCTGGCATTACCGCATACTTTAGAAAATACCCACGTATTGATATCCGTGGCGCTGTTGAGGGTAAAAATAGGGATTTGCTGCATAGCTGCGACTGCCTGTGCGCTCACACCAACTTATTCGATGTGCTGAATCAGAAGGGATTCCCCTTAATTCGACTGATGCACAAAATCTCGTCTGGACACGCAATTTAAACCCGAGAAAGGAAGGAAGAGATGATGTACATATTCTAACAAACCAGCCTGCAGGATCCTGAGCTGGTATTCATCGACACTTGTGATTGGTTCAATGCATTCCAGAACAAATATGACGTCTCCACACCCAGGTCTTGGAATACTAACTCCTACTTCGCCCGTGAAATACCCAGGCTGAAGGCACGTCAATATGAGCTATAAAATCCTGCATTTTAAGACCTCTGATGAGAATAAGGTCTTTCTAAAGCTCTGGAGTTTTAATAAAAAGTTGAAAATGTGGATGCGTGATGAATTCGCAGGGTCTCTGCAGTTTCAGTGTCTATTAAAAGCAGCCAGAACGGTGGAAAAGTCACCTCTGTCTATAACGCACACCTCGATGTGATAAATGAATATTCAGCACCACAGAAAAACCTCGGTTGTGTGTGAATCGTAGGGCATACGTGACTATTCGCATCGAATTCCTATTGGTTTGTGATTTCTGTCCTGGGACTGGTTCTAGGGCAGGAGTGAAACATGACTTGGTGGCGCGCGTCGCGCACAAAACCACGTGACCTTCACGTGTCGTAGCCTTGGCCAGGGCGGGCTAATGTAAACTGCCATTTGCTCTCCCGCTAGGCGGAATTAATTTGCATGCAGCACAACTTTGTCCGGGACTGTGCGCGAGAGACGCGCATCTTCGTGTTTCAAGCATTTTGAAAATAATTGCTAACTTGATGTGCGTGCAGCTAGTCCCTGCAATAAACTGAAATAAGAAACGACTTCTTCGGGCACACGTGACTCCTACCAGCTAAAACCTTGCAAAATAACAGCATGTCCGAATATGCGTCAGCCCCACTACTTAACCACGCCCCCCTCAAAACATGTTCGTCTTTCTGTTTTGGATACATAACTACAAGTGGCCTCGAATAAGTGTACCCGCTAGGGAGGTGAGTACTTGGCGCACCACAGGCGGACCTTTGAATACTGTTAAAAATCCGGGCGTAAGGAAACACTGAATGAAAACGTAGATCGGTAGAAATTTTGCCTTATAGGAAAATGTCTCAAGTAGGAAATTCTCAAGCCTAGGGGATACTAATTTTGCCTTAGAATAATGACTAACTGCGTTGGGGTAAGCCATTAATTTACACTTCGCTTGCATCTCCAGTAGTCGCATTTCTGATTCACAAATTCATCAATTGGATTGTATAGTAATACTGCAATATTGTTTAAAATCAGCCCGAGATATTTCGTTAGGCAGGTTGCCGCACATGAGGTTGTGTTTGACTGAGTACTTATGGGCAACACTAAAATCAGGGTGTAAAAAGTGATATTTGCTTTTGTGTTGAATTCAGTAAAAACCCTCCAGTAATGGCCTATTTCGCGTCATAAAATTTAAATAAAGCACGAATCTACACTGCACTCTCGTACAAGGTAGTCAAATTACCAAGTCGTATAATTTATCGCCCTTGGTTTTCTACCTCTAACGATGAGTTAGAGGTACTGAGGGCAGCTCAACTGTTTACTCTTACGCAATGAACCGTCCCCACAAGCTCTCAATTTTGATTTCTGTACGAATAAATGATGGTTATTTCGGTTCACTGTGGATCGACGAGGCATTGGTGATTGTTGTGGCTTTTCGGCAATTTGCTAGTGTTCCAGAGCAACCAGGCCCTCGCTTGGTATGGAATCGAAGTCACATGTTTTATGAGGGTGAAGATGATTCCGGATTCAATGTCACATTTGATTATCGAACTTTTGAGTTGAGTCATCGTAATTTGAAGAACAGAAAGCTATGTTTTTTTTACAATTTTAATCTTTTAAATTCGCATTAAAGTCACTTTAGGCCTTAGCGATATCCGATTTACAGCGCAAAAAGTGACGGTTAGATCCAAAACATACGAAAATGAATTTGACCTCTTCATTTGAAAGGTTAGGCTTAAAAATTCTGTCAGCTTATGCTTAGCAGTTTAACTGATCGACTAAATCTACTTGAAACACAAGTAGAATAAAGTCAAAAACATTCCTTGGTAATCCATTTTGCCAAATTTTTCTGTGGGAATCGTTGCTCGCTAGATTCCCCATACACTGCAGGAAGTACATATTTTAGAGATTCTTAATGTGATGTCACAGGATTCTTAGGGGATTTGTTCCTTAACATCCCGAGATACTTCTTTATTTCTTTCCACAAACTTTAAACCCTTTGATGCCTCAAATGAAATTCAACCAACCAACGCTGACTTTAACAGTCGTACAGCGCCTATCGCGTAGGTTGTAGGGTTGTTTAGTATATGATTAGAAAATCTCATTTTGACTGCACTTAATCAATCCTTATGATTTAGTTCCCTGGAAGCAATCAAACTCTTCGTGACAACACGATGTTTGTGAACTTAGGCAAGAAAAAAACCTTGTAAAAATTGAACAGAGCCTCTTTTTTTCAATTATAGTAACAATACAAACTAAAAACATGACTGCTAAGATTTGTGTTTAATACGGCCACACCAAGGTCGCAGAATCTGCTAAAACTAACGCATACGCCCCAGACACTAAAAAAACATTGTTGGAAAACGGCGAGTTTTTGGCAAAAATTCTTAGAAACCAATCTGAAGAGTATTTGTCGTTTTTAAATATGCCTGCTTTAGGCGATAGTGTGACTTGATTTTTCACAAGATGAATAATCACGATTTCTAGGAAGTTGAAAGAAAATGTTGCTAGAAACCTGGTACCACATTTTAAGCCTGACGATACAGGTTTGATGGTATGATATAAAAAACAGGCATATGCATTTATATGTGTGTATTTTGGGCGAAAATTGCATTGTATTTAGCATATATTATGTGATTTAAGCAGCAACAAGGCATGGAATGCAGAATTTACCATGCGGTTTGTCGCATCGGTCGAAATTAACGGTTTAATTCGAATCTCTAATTCAATCTAGCGAAAGAGTTGAAAGGAAATCGGTCGTTAAATATTACTGAAACTGTTTAATGCAAACTCTGTTTTAAGTACCTGCGTCAATGGTCTTCCCTTGCAAAGATATTCATCAACATACGAATCCCCTTAAATAAGCTTTTTCTATTTCTCGTTGCTTCTACCTAAAAGTGATGAACTGCCTGCGATAGCATGGTGTTGTGCTGGCAAGTAACCTAGACTTTTATCGAAATCTGAAGGCCGCTGCATTCTAGGCTCGTTTAAAATCAAGAAAACAATCCAAATTAAAAAAACACATTAAATCAAATAGCCAGGTAGTACAATAAAAGAATTGTTTGTGGAGTAATGTAAATTGATGGCATTTTTAGGATAAAATAAAATACTGTAAGAATTCAAGCATAAACAACAGAGCAATGTTTTGCCTGAAACTGCTGCTGAATTTAACACCCCAGTCATATTCATCTGAACACGATCGTTACCTTGATGCTTTCTCAGCAAAAAGGAAAGTTTGATTGTGAAGAATCCATTAAAGGGAAGAGTGAGTGGCGTTATTTTTGTTCGTTAGCTTAAATGGGTAATGTGAGAGAGGAGTCAATTGATGACAACAAGAATGCCTATCATTATTTAGCCTGCATTGTAAAAAAGGACCAACTTCTCGAAAGCACAGTTACTCTCATTTGTTTGATGTCAACGGGCATGAAAATCAGCTATTTTTTCTGCTAAATGTTTTTTTGGAGATTTAAAAACACCGGCCACTCACTTAAGCTGCTGCGCTAATGTTACGAGTTAATTAAATCGACGTTTCAGTGCTGTGTCCCGGAAGATGATATAGCTAAAATGACTTATTTCTCCATTAATTTAAAATTTTTTTCCATAAAGTAAGTATTGGTGTTATGAAATGGCACATGATTTTTCCAATTAAGTTTAACTTGCGACAGTACAGGTGTTTCAATGTTGAAATTGAATGAGAGGCAAAACGATGGAGCTTAATTCTTAGACAATTAATAGGGAGCATTTCGCAGAAAGCCGATATCACCTTTAAACGTGAATCCAACTAGTTACAAAATCTATCTTATTAAATTACATAGCATACAGTAGTCTGTAGTGTCTAACAATTATCGGTCGGCACGCACTCTTAGCCTTAAGGGGTTGTTAAACCAAATCGTAAAGTGTTAAGGAACTTAAACGACGCTTTGATTGGTCCCGACCTGACCATTAAAGCTTGTACCTGGAAGTACGTGAGGAAATGTCTTGCTTCAGATGTACCGAGAGTAGGTCACTGGGTGGGAGTAATCGCAGACCAAGCGACCAGCTACTATAACCTTGGTGTATGCAGAATAAATACGAAGAAGAGACATTATTAGTTAATAATTTATCAAAAATAGACGAGAACACAGTTTATCTATAGTCTCTGCCTGTCGCCAAGCATAAGATCAGTGGGGATTTTATGCTTGGCATCGACACGGAGGAAATTCATGTCTTGCGATTTTCATAGAATTTGCTATATAAAGGACACAACAATATTAATTAAATCATTTGGTGTCAGAATGATGAAAGCCATCACATAAAACACAAGTCTCAGAATTAAAATCGCTTTTTGACTTTACATGGGTTCTGTGACAAAAGATGCTAGGAATATTACAAAGGCGATAGAATTTCAATAAATGCCCCCAAGCATTTGATGGTTTAGAATGCAGTATCTATTCGGTTTAAGGACTCATCTAGTTAACTTCGCTTCACATAAGTTATTAGGCGATTCATGTCGCATGCATTAATCTTATTTGGTGTTTTCTACAAAGATATTTCAGATCGCATTTTTTTACAAGTTTCTATAGATACCATTCACGATATCAGTAAAGCTCTCGTTATTTTCACCTTTAATAAATCAGCTGAACTGACATTACTCAGGAAATATACCCGTGAGCAGAACTGTACAACCGCTGGTCAACGCAGCTACTGCTTCCGGGTTTGATGATGTTAATTCTAATGCTCCTCATTAAGCGTTAGTGAGTGCTAATTCCTGTCCAAATTATGTCAGACTTCACAAAAGAATTTTTGGTGCCTTGGGAAAGCATCAATGGGAATTTAGAGAGGATGGGAAAGTCCTGAGAGGCAAGTGCCTGGGTATAATGTGAAATGAACGGCCACAAAAATTAATGCAGTCTACTCAGTTAATTGAATAATCCAAAAGGCAACATTCAAGGTAACAGGTTGGCTTTAACAAAAATCCAGCACATACGCGGACCCATCTTCTCGTGGCAACCGATGGTGGCGGTGAGAGTAAGGTGGAGCGCTGTAGCTGCTCGAAAGTCATGGACTTCACAGGAAATATGCTTACGTTGTCACAATCACACTGCACTAGTTGACACAATCAACCCTCACTGTGCCAAGACTTTGCGACCTACTTCATTCCGGGAACAGGTTAATTTAATATTGTTACCATTGCTATCCGTGATCTCCGTGTCCATAATAAGTCTTGTCTCCATGCCAGTGTCACTAAATGTGCAATGACTTGGTTCAGTTTCATCCAATACCTGAAGTGGCTTAGTTTGAAATTAGTTGAAAATAAATGTTTTGTACTACCGAGTGTGTGCTTAATGTGCCATTTAGCTAGAACGCTGTGGCAATTTTTGACGTAAGATGACATTACAAACTTTCAAACTTAATTTCTTAGGCATTTTTAGCAAATGGAAATTAATAAGGGGTTCAAATAATGACTGCACCTGACAATATTTATTGGACGGCATCCCTGTGGAAAAAATCAGGCAAATTGACTCAGGAATACAGCATACTTCAAACTCATAATTATCAAAATTTTATATAGCCTCAACTCATAGTGAAATGTATTTATACCCTCTTAATTTAATAATATCTGACCTAAAGTTAGCTGATCGTATTTTCTGTGTGATTTCGACCTGTGAATGAATGATAGCAAATCGTACATTTCTAATTCAACAGATGCAACTCCAAATAGTTTTGTTTAATTTAGGCTACCTCCGTGGCGCCATCACTTTAGAAACTAATGTTGTCTTGTTTCTTTGAAGTTTAATTCAATGATATCCAAATTGCGGTTAAAGACAGATACCTTAATTGAAACCCTAAAAATCAACAGAAACTTTTATTTGTTTACACTGATAAGAATCATATCGACCCTGTCTATTCCTTGTCCACGGCAATTAACCTGTTTTTATGGTTCACGGTAAACCGAAATAAACCTGCAACCTTATCTTGTTATTTTGCAGATGGTTTTAATATATGAGAGTAACGGATACTATAGTGTCGATCGATAGGAATGGCACGAAAACTACTACGTAAATATAGTAGTATTCACCAAAATCCATTTTACAAAAAGCAATTTGTTTAGGGCAGAAATATTTAACATATCAACACTGTTGGTGCTTAAAATGACACAACCTTATATTTCACGAAACCTAGTGCTGAAAATGACGGCGAGAAAAGAATCATGTGGCGTGAAAACACCAGGCCTCTGCATTAAAGTGTGTTTAAAAAGGAAAATAAATTCACTAATGCGTTTGGTTATGTTGGCTTACTCGTTCTCAGAAGTTTGTGATTTTCTCAAAGGTTTTACAGTGAACTTGTCGCCTTTGGGACATAAAGTCAAAGCACTTTTAGCTTCCTTTTGATACAGCAGTTAATTTTCCCATGCAGTGAATTAAATCCTACCTATAAACTCACAAACACTCTGAGCTAGACTGAACCAATTGCCATGAACGATATAACCGCAACCGCAAGTCTTTTGTCAGCGGTGAAATTTCCACCCTGAATTGCCATCTTAACATTGGGTAGGCACTTTGTTGCGTGAATGCTCTGTTGGGGTGCTTAAAATTGCCAAACATGCTGAGCGTTTCCACGCAGGCACTAGGTGATGCCGCACACCTTTAATTCTAATAAGGATTTTATGCATCATTTAGCTATAAAAATCCATACAAGGCAAGTTTATGCCTTCACTGTTTTTGACGATGTAGAGGAGTTATCGTCTCAACGTTGTGACTCAGTAGAAAATTGCATTTTCTGATTGATTAGATGTTGTTTTACCACTGTCCACCTGGTTACCACAGAACAGGACTTCCAGTAAGCCATAATTTCCGTTAGGCAATTGCTGATGTGTATTGCGCTGAATCAATAATTCAGCAGGCCAGCAAGCACAGGGCGCCAACAGAGGGCTGGGCGTGTCGAGACGGTAAGAAAAATAGGGCAATTGTATGAGGCGGAGAAACTGCGTTATCATTGGCTGGTGCGCCAGCGGCGACGCCCCAGGCCGTCTCGACCACACCCAACTACTCCCCATACTTATCGCTGCCGCTGTTATCTTTTCAACATAAATGGGGTTTATATGCAGATAGTTGTGACTTTTATTTAATGAATTAGATTATCGTGCGCAAGTGTCCAAAATGTCACCCCATCAACTTTTGATTTTTAATTTTAAAATTGAAATCACTTCAGTCTAACGCAGAAATTTCCAAGAGCTAGATGGTTAAGACTCGTGTTTATTAGTTATTATAATGACTCTTGTTTACTTTGTACTACCTGGAAGGCATGTTCAGTGTCTAAGTTTGCCATTGCCGTTTATCATTAACGCAGCCAATTGACTGAGTTTGAAATAGATCTGATTGGTGAGATCTATTCTTGCAACCAAACATCTCGGTGCTTAAACTATAGCTGCCTTAACCCACATATTCCCTCCTTAATAAACGTCCTACTTACCCTAAGGAATAAATTCAGAGAGTTCAAAGGATCGTCTCAGGTTCCGTAGCATTTTGCGTTAATTCGTTTAGTGATGGCGTGATTCATAATGTTAGACCCGTACGGTGATGTCGGAGTTAACTAAGAATAGCTATTTGCATGGCCTTTTAACTCAGATGTTTTTCTAAGAAATGTAACAAAAAGCAGGACATAAACATGCCTGTAGCATTTTGCAAGATCAAGTTGTTAATCCAGCATAAATTCAAGGTGGTTCGTCTGTCACTTAAATCTTGCACCAAACCATGACCGTAACTGCCATTACAATTTTAATAGGATGCTACATTGGCTGATCAGGTTGTTGTATAGTAAGTACATCCAATGGTCTCACCAATGCGGTTTACAAATAGGGCAGGTTTTGTCTTTGGCATACCAATGGTACAAGATAAGCCATTCAACTTTCAAACCCCAGGTAAATCATTAATGTTCTGAACCCGGTACTATTTGGGTATTATTTATGTTTTGGGGTGGATTCAGTGCATGTTAAGTGTAATACAACAAAGGTGAAAAAGTTAGTAACTTGAGTGTGTTGTGCAAAGGCAAAATTGTGACTACTGGTAGAACTTATTTTTCCCTTGGCCGACGATCAAAAGAGTCTTTGTCTAAGATCCAAGGGCAAAAAAGGCCTTTAACAATCTGTCTGGTAATTTTTTTCTTGCCAGGCTGTCTCACAGGTTACTGTTAAGGCATAGGGTCTGAAACGGTACTCGTCGCAGAGTGTGAAAACGGTTTGTGTATATTAAAGCATTGGATTGCGGCTGGAATTAGGTAACAAAATGGTAATAATCTAAATGACTCAATCGTTAACGTGAATTTGTTGAGAGTTGATCAAAGGAATAGCTAGACCAGATTAATGTAACTAAAATGCACAAAAACAGTGTGGTATGTTTGAACGGGAAATTAAAGTGTCTGGTTAGCATCAAGGCTAGGTTAGTTTTTGACCTTCTCATTCTAAATTTATTTTAAACAAAACAGATAACTGTGGCACATCCTCCCTTAAGTAAAAATTAACCTAATGACAGTAAATCGGTGCAACTAGGGCTCAGCATCCCTGCTTTTACGCCATATTTCGGATTTCGTAATCGGTCTACTTCTAAGTAAATTAAGAGCCTCTAAAATCAGTTTTAACTGATTTGGTTCAATTCGTGTTCACTGTATTTCCACTAAATAATGCGTCTATTTTTTCAAGCACGATATAGAGTACCAGCTCCTTCAGCCTTCATAAGGTAAAAATAACTAGAGTCGAAAACAAGGGCGAACACGTAGCTGTGTTGCGCAAAGTAAACATTGTCGACAAAGAATCACTCACTGACTTGAGTATGGCAACAAGGCCGGCTGAGAATCACTTCAAATTATACTTAGGAGATGTGATCGTTTGTTTAGCATCGCATTATTCTCATCCACCAAGAAGATAATATACTGCCCTTTCGTAATTTTGCACATTCTTCCCTTGTGCTTTCATGCAATTGCGTGGTTCGTCATTACAACCACATGAAATTCTCGGGTTAGTCCAAAAACTCACTACATGCGCACATGCACATTTATGTGCGGTATTGAGGGTTAGTTGTAAAATAATGGAAATCCATTTTTTTGGAAGAACTGTCAAATAGCTTTATTCCTCGGTGATGGAATAGAGATCCTATGACATTGAATCGGTGCCTTAGTAGAGGCAAAGTGGCAGACACGTTTATCGACCAGAATAGTAGTCGAAAGCTTATGACACACCCTCTTTTTCTCGGTCACTGACGCAAAAATGAGTCATTCCAACTCCAAGCCCCTCTTGTGTGATGATGCATTGGGTGAATTAATTCCGGGCGCAGCCTGGTTACTTGACGGACTCGACTAACCTCGTTGCTGTGTCAGCGTTTGTTTCGTTTATATGTTTGTAAACTTTGAGTTGCAAATTTTCATCAGTTGACGCAGCTAAATACTTCATTGAATTGTGCAGGAAACATGAGCTGATACATTGTAGTGGGCCTCACGTGAATGGGAAAATGGGCTTTGAACGAAAGTATTGACTTTGAGACTGCCTTCAAAGGGAACAGACAAAACTAGAACACACAGCAGGCTGTACGTCTTGAATGAGTTTTATATCGAACTTGAAAGTGGGTATGCTTTGGTTTGAATAAAACTCCAACCTTCGGTGAATGGGTTTTATATTAAAATTTTACGGATGGTAATTCTGTACATTTATTCTAGTACAAAACTTGCAGATTGACTGACAGCAATGATTTGATCGGCAAATGTTTAGTAGACGTTTCAGTGAATCAGTAAAGTATAACCACATACTGGAAGACATTATAAGAACACTAGTATAGAGGTTGTGATAAACAACAATTAAGTTGCCCCATAAATCAGCTACAATAGGGATACTTTCTGACTCCAACTTCAAACATAATTATAAAAGGCGATAAGATATCAACTGGTTTTTTTCGTGATTAAAGGCATCAATATGAACTATCAAATTTAATCTCAGATTCATGATAAATTTAACAAAATTATAAATTCAACAATTTTAGATCGTTCGAAAGCGAACTTAATTTAACATCGAAGTAATGTGGCCAAATTTGAAGTTCCAGCAGAATGAAAAACTTATGTATACAATTAAAGGTATTCCCAGAATTTGATGTAAATTGTATTTAAAATGTAAAAATTTGCTCCCTTCGAAATTAATGCGTAATTGTGGCATTCTGGCATAAAACTGAAGGAAATAGTCATTAAGATCATGACATTTATGGTGTTTCATTAAATTATGGTTGCGATCCATGTTTTGAAGTGATAGATCTAAGATGATCAGTTTAGAACTTTTGGGCTGAAAGTACAAACCTCTTCAGTGATGATTTTGTTCCAGTTAATTAAACATGTCAGTTCCACACCAAGAGATAATCGATAACAGGAATTGATCCTTGCAAATGGTGGTAATGAAGGCAAAACATCTGGGTATACTTTTCTTCTTTAATGTTCACTTTCTCAGCAAACAAAGTCAATTTTTAACTTTCATTTTATTATTTGACTTTATAACCACAAGTGTGAAAAAAATTTCGTAATTCAAGGCACATTGCATTTGCTACTTTAGACTGCCTCATAAATAGTCAAATAAGTTAAAAATGTTACACATACTTAATTGCTAATATTTGAAATGAAAAAAAGGAAATTTTCAGTAACGTAAAAGGGCATACGACAAATACCTTCAGAGCTATGAAGTTTTCACATGACAATTTTTTTGCGTCAAGTCTTTATAAAGGGGTTTCGCAAAGTTCACACAAACCTAAGTGTATTGTGGAATTGGGAGTACTTTTGGTCTAAAACAAATTATGAAAATGCGAAAATAAAAAACATTGAGAAAAGCTTATTGTTAAATGAAGCATCATTTTGTGTGTGAAAAGTGCCAGGATAGCCTTCATTGATGGGATATGTAGCCCAGTTGGTACTACCCTGAATTGATAAATAATTCATGTGAGGTTGCGTCAAATGATTTTTTAACATTTTGTAAATTAAATTTTGAAGCTGTCGAGCCATAACAATGTAACACAGGAAGACAAACATGCTGCAGCGGTACTAGCTAATTGCAAATTCAATTTCAATAAACTCCGAGTTACTACGATGAAATTATTGCCCATTCAATCTAATGAAACTGCATTAAGTGAAGGCAGCCTATTAAGTTTACTGGAGCTTCTGCAGCATATTTCTTCAACTCAACATGCAGGCCGTTTTCATCAAAATTCAGAAGTCTTTAACAGTTTTTGTACAGCACTTTTCTCAAAATGGTACCACTAAACCTATCGCAGGCACGTTCGTTATGGGATAAAATGCACTCGAAGCAAAATTTCTCGTTTTGGTAAAACATGACAGTTGATGCTTTTCTAGCCTAATTGATCAGTCGTGTGCAACTTTTCTATGTATTAATTTACAACGAACATTTTTATTGATACGAGGCAGGAGTCAAATAACTCCGTACAAGCCTCAACCAGGAACCACTTACAATCCTTACCAAGAAGCTTAATTTGAAGTGATTTTTTCATTGTGTTTTCATTTTAGTTGGACAATTAACCTAAAGATGCATGTTTTATTGCCTCTATTTGGTCCTTTTGATAAGTCAGGGAAAGTATGGAAAGCATTATACACGAAGTGTGTATAAAATTATAGTTACTGAGCTTTGCTAAAACCAATACAGTCTCTCAATGAGTCTTGCAACTTTTGTACAAAATGACAATGTGAGTGCTTATAAATATATGGTTCACTTGACACTAAAACAGAAATACTCGAGACTTCAACTTCACTACCAAAATCAATCCTTCAACTGGCACCATGGTGGAGATGTAACTGGTCGAAAACGCCATATCTTTCCACGTCTTTAAGAGGTTTCACAAACTCATTGCCTGAAGCAAGAATACGCCTTTCAAAGGACCATATTTCAGTCCTCTACTGATCACGAACAATATGGTTGCGTCTCGAAGCCAACTGTTTCGCTTTGCCTTATAAATTACTAATAGGCGTTCACACAACTCTATGGATTACTTCCAGCAACGATGGTTAACTTGAGTCATCATTAATGCCAGTCTCAATTGATTAAACTTTGCATTTCATGCTCACGAACCTTACCTTGGTATAACATTAATTTTAATTGAATATTGCATAATAACTTATCCTATTAAACAAGTTTTAAAATGCCCCCATTTATATAATTATAATATTCCATTAATGTGAAATTTTTCCATAAAACATGATTGTGAGCAGGCTTATTTTTTAATTCCCCAATCAGGAACCTCTTTGTCAAGTTTGTCAGGAAAACTGTAAAACACACCTTGACATATCCACCTTCGCTAGCAAAGACAACCAAAAATACAACCGGTCGTATTGGCGGTTTTTTTAAATTTAATTTCCCGTTTGGGTGCTCCTGCAGTGGGTTGCATGAATTTCACAGCCAAAACAACGAAGATGGTGCTGTTAGAATGCTAAAAACAAAATTTAAGTTTTGTGAAAACTGTGAAATTTGTATACCCAGGACTTTGGGTCTAAAGATAGAACATCAACAGGCCAACAAGTATTGCAGTTAAATAGGTAGGCTGGGTCTACTTCAGGTTACTGGTTAGCACGCCAATTTTAATTTTGCAGGTGGGTATTGTCTTAACCAACTAAAAGAAAGTTTCTTCTTGATTAAATCTTGCAGTCGGATCAGAGTTAAAAAGGAAACCGTTATCGAAAACTGTCCGATTTTAAGTTCGTTTTGATCTATCGAAAACATTGTTTGCACTCTTCACTAAACTGATTCATGATTTAACGTGTGCTTTCATTTTGTACAAAATTTGATGTCCTATACTAAATAGATACTACAATGCTCAAACTTTTGCAATTTTAACTAAATTCACAAATGCGACATCCTCCCCGTGCTAAGCACGAGACGATTACTGGGATAAATCATACCATTTAACCATCTTAGATTGGAGCAACATTTTAATTCCTTAATTATTGGGTTAACCAGATTATTTATTTCGCATATTTTGGGTCGTGCAGTGTTTTGATTTACCCCAAAACCGAAATTAAAATAATTAATATATTGATTGTAATAGCGAGACTACAAAAGCTGATAATAATCATAAATAAGCAAATGCTTGCATGCCTTGAATTATTAAAGTTTTATTTTACTGTCAAAAGCCATTCACTGAAGCGTTCACTATTCTAGTGGTGCCTACGTTGTTTGATAATTTCCATTTTGTGTCATTATTATCTTCGTTAAAGTTTACAAATGAGTAGTTCCTAAAATAAAATCTGAATGGTACGATGACCTGTTTTCTGGAAACCTCTCCTTAAGTGTTGCAAAATAAAACAAATGCGACCTTTGAATTGGTCCTCTTGGTATATAAATTCTGATGTTCACGATACTACAGTACAATGCCCTACGCCCACTACCACGTTGTTTTCGTCAACGTCAGCCCAATAACACTTAATGACTTCGCTTTTAGTTCAAAATTGAAGATAAGAAAGTATACTGGCTATATCCTTTCAAAGTTTAACGTGTTTAGAAAATGCTATAGCACGAAGCCACGGGTTGCATGAAACAACGTACTTATATGAAAGCAATGTCATTAACTATCACTATTGTAAATTATTCGTGTTACCATTATTACAGCTATGTAAAATGGCGATTGACCTACAGAGGACCAAATATAATTTTTATTGCGTGATTTTGGGTCTGAAGTCATCCGAGAAGAAGCCTTAAGTTGGTCAGTAGAAAATGCAAAATCGCAAACTAAATTGTTTCATATAATAGATGATGCTAACTGTTTACGCAACATATTTTTAGCTGGTAAATCATCGGTGAAATTTTCTTTTTGGTTCGATATTAACTTGACAGAATTTTCAAAGTTTGGTATTTGCTGAAAACAAAACTTCATTTATCCCTTACGACAGAAAACGATTTCATCAACTAATCGTCCGGACCTAAAATTGTGCCATATTTTAGTTACGCAAAGCCAGCTAATTCATCAGAGGTCCTAAGTCTGCAATGCGGGCTAAAAAGCAAAAATGAAGAGTTTCATATGCACACCAGAAATTCCTGAGCCATGTTTGTGTTTCTATATTTCTAGTCCCTTTTGTTATTTACGGATACATGAGTACGATAGACAATTTTTTCTGCATTTATTAACGATCACGTCCTGCAGTTAGGAACGACTAGCGTCAATGGGGCAAACGGCTTCCTCGCAGACTTCGCGGGCATCCTAACAGGCTAACTACCCTTACAAACTGCATTACAGAACACAATTGCTCTGGAAAATGCAGACGGCGTACTGTTGACCCTGTCAGTTGTACCCTCTTCTCGAGCGTATATGTAGTGCAAAGACCATCTTTTCTTACACATAGTAGTATGAAGCGTATTTTTAGTTTGTTCTTTCATGTCCATGGTCGCTGGTTCGACATTGCGTATTTGACCGAAACCCGAGGAATCCTCCTTGTATTAGTAAGGATCCTCAGTTGATTAAACACGGCTTGAACCAACTATCAGATCTACCGAAGACTGTAAGGGCAGGTTTACACGCTGAACATGCCTTTAAACGAGATGATTTGAAACACTGACGCTTAGGCTTGTGTTGTCGACTTTCCGAAACCGCTATCCAACATAAATTATCGATGACAATTAGGTTCACATACTGTGTTCATATGACTCATAATGGCGCAGTCGACATGCTTTGTTCAAACGTGCCTTGATGCTTGGATTGTAGATCTCGCAGAGCGAATTTCCATTAAAAAAGCCTTAAATGTTGTGGCGAATGCACAGGAATTATCATCATTTAGTAATTAACTGCCATACGACACTTTCTTTTATCCGAAAGGCTGCAGTAAATAATATCGTGCATGGTCTCCCGTTGGCCCACGTAAACACGTTTCGTGTAGGCTAACTTGTTGTTTTCCCACTTATGCACTACTTGTGGTAGTGTGCACAAAGCACCACATGACATCCCCGAGGCATCGTAAGTAGTTATTCTAATTCATCACTTGCCAAAGCATCCCCATAAGTGCTGATTAAGATGGTCACAGTGATTGTATCTAAGTGCTAATGTGAATTTTTTTGTCAAATTCGCCATCTCCCCCTGAAATCTGCACGAAAATCAAGATTGAAGCAAGTGGTAGTTTTGTGCTAGGGGTATTCCTGTAACGTTTCCAGCAGACCTGCAAGTTCATTTGTTTCCTGTTACGTTGGAGGGAGTCGCAGATGCTACGTTTCGGGGAAGTGGACTTTGTTTTTAAGTTTGGGAGAAAGGTGTGGCCCAGTTTCGGACGGCTGCATTAGCGCACTTGCGATGAATCAAGCTCCGTGCCTGTGTTTTAGCTTCACCATTTGTTACAGCCCCTTAATTTATTGCCCTTGTGTAATTGACTTTTATGCACGTTCAGATATCTTTTACAGTAATTTTCGTGCATTCGTTTTGGTGTTAGCTGACTTGCAGTGTTAACTCTTGCTGACTTTTATGGTACCAGAATCAGTAAGTCAGTGAGTCAAGTGCACGTTCTCTGATGTAGGTCTCATGCAGGCGCTAAATCAGAGTGGGTAGTCACGACACCAAGCCCCATCCATCA
>UXSR01000551.1:0-27151 GCA_900604375.1 Mesocestoides corti
GTCCACTCTGTTCTCTCACTTCCATGCTTCCAGCTTCTTGGTGCTGAATTTAATGCTGTTCAATGTCCACTTGCCATGGTCGAGAAAGGCTCGTTTTGTTGGTCGGCAAGAAGAGGAATGGCTGTGAGACCAGTTAGGATGGTTGTGGTCTGTCAAAGCATGCGCGACTGCCTGCCTCACCGGATTTCGACGTGCGAATGCGAGGTGCTTTGGATGGTGAATACGGTCGATACATCTACATGCAGTTCAAGCACTGAATGACGTAGCCCGACGCACCGAAATAACCGTCAGTCTGTCAAGAATGACTGCAAGGGTGTCAAAAGTATCTCGTTTTGGTGTGCCACAAATGCCCACTGCATGACTCGAGGCAGAGCGTTTAGCAGCGAGGCCATCCACCGAGTCGAGGTGAGATTTCTTGGCGTGACTTGAATTCACACCCGATTTTCCCTTCAAGCTCTACTCGTGAAAATGCCCGATTCCTCATTTGATGTTCCCACACTGAACTGAGGGATTTCCCACGCAATGTCTGGAGCAAGGCTCGAAAACGACCCCATCATGGCAGGTACTTTGAACTGCTGTCCTCCTCCACTGACGCGTTCGAGGGAATCGCTGCGTGCCTTTCCCATACTACTGATTATTGGCGTGCAGTAGTACACAACGCGCATTTCCTTACTGTGCTGAAACGGCAGCCGAGTAACGCGGCTCACATCTGGCGTTCACCCTGCCCGAGACAAAGACAACGATTGTTTGCCGCGTATCCAATCCGAACGCACATGAACTGCGCACTCACCCGTTAACCAATCACCAACAAATGTGTGCATGCAAGCTGCTTTAATTGGTGGAACACAGTGGATTTATCAAGCAATGATTCATTTTTCGAATTCAAATGCCACGAACCGTCGAAAATGCATCATTTTGTTGTCCATTTTGATAACAGACCTGCGCACAACCTAATTTTGCTATTCTAGTGGCTCGCCGGTCGGTATTAATGAGCATAGTCACGCCAGAACTCAGTTTACACACGCTACTCACAATCTCTGCGATCACCTATTTACTAACACATACACTACAATTCAGCACGACCAGAAACAGTCAAAGGTTGTGTTCCCTCGCTGTTTACTTGTTTTTAGCTTAAAACCGAATGCGTCTCAATGGTTGCTATGGGGATAAGGTAATTTATTTCCGGCATTCTATTTACGATTTCTCTAACTTGCACCCTAGCACATCGAAATGTGGTTCAATCAACCATCCGATACATGCACCCCTTTCTAGGCATAAAAAGTGCCTCTTTACATAATCCAAAATGTATTTCAACTAATTCAACGGATTTTGCCAAAATTACAGTGCTACAGTTCGAGGGTACTGTGGCGACGTCTGAGAGCGCAGACATATTAGACTACGCTGGTCTCAGCCAATCCTGTGTCCCTCTGCATTCCAATGGCATGTGGGGAAGGAAGGCAGCCAACCAGATACAGACGAGAATGAGGAGCAGTATGTAATGAGCGGCGTGGCCTGTGATGGACTCGCACGGACGGCGCCTGACGTGTGGTTCTGGATTCTGATTGGTCAATAAAGCCTGTTCTGTTGTACTGGTCTTCTTCCTATTAGGGCTCGGGTATTCTACAGTACTCTCGTACTAGGGCGCAGACATGTTGGATCACACCGGGCTTAGCCAATCTTCTGTCTTCGTGAGTTCGAATGACCTGTGAGGAGGATCAGTAGCTAGCTTGTGACAATGTATTGAACGGCGTAGCCATAATAGAGGACTCGGATGGATCGCGTCTGACGAACTATTAGGACTTGTGTGTGACTGGTCAATAAATTATTCTCAATTGGACACGTTTTCTTCATCCTAGCACTAGGTTGCTCAACATGTCTTTTGAAATTACCTAGCTCAACAATTGCTTCGTGTCTTTTCTCATTTAGCAACCCCGAACTAGCTAAATTTAAACGCCGTTAAGAGAACAATAGGAAATTTCGCGCTGTGCGTCTGCCAGCTCACACAATTCCCAAGTCATACGACTACTACCACTTCTTCCTGCGTCGACACGATCGAGAATTCTTGAAAGGGAGTTAGTTGGGAGCCAATGTGCGAACGATACCACGAGAGGGAACAAGTGGTTATGGAACGGCTTCTATACACAGCCCATCATCCGCTGCATGTTCAAACCTTCAACCAACATGCGACCCTTCACGTATTGATGAGACGGGATCTGCAGTGGTCAATCGTTGACCATTGAGAGAAGCTAGACTACATCAGTGGGTTGGTTGGTTGGTGCCCATTCTAACCAATCAGACTCCAGAAGGTGGCTGGGGTAACAGCGGACGGAGAAATAAGAGGGCACTGACAATCGCGCATTTGGTGGATTATATAAATGAAAGTATTTACACCGTGAAGGGGGTCTATCAGGGGGGTTGGGTGGAGCAATGAGATAAAGTACGCAGAGGTAGTTCGAACCGACAGTAATGCTGTGTGTATGTACATAGCTACTGGGTGGGTGAACACATTTGGGGGACCGCGTGAACACACCGAGACACAAACATACATTGAGAACAAATAGAGGGGCAGGCACACACACACACACACACGAGAGGAGGGAGTGTAAGGCGGCGTGGGGGAGGAGGCAGGGAGGTTCATTCGTTGGCGGGTTTAATCATGGTCACGGTGACGCCGGAGGTGGATGAGGAGGGCGGGGCTGCGACGGACGGTGGAGGGGAGGCGGGCTTGGGTGTTCCGCTGTTGGAGCTGCTGGGAACGACGGGATTGGTGACAGACGAGCTCACAACCGGGGCCACTGCGTTGCCCGCAACTGCCGACGACGTCGAGGCGCTTGGAAACTCCTCGCGCACCGCATTCAAACACTCCCAGGAGATGTCTGTTGGTGTCCGACTTCGCATCCACGTCACGTACTCCTCGACTTTGTCGGCGTCAATGGCGTCTCTTGCTCGATCTGCAAGGTACAATGAGAGGCTTAATGCATCCTTCACAATGCTTACTTACCAACATAGAGTAGGTTGTGTTTTGTAGAAATTTACAGACAAGCGGAAGCATTAGACTTATTAAACCGTGGGACTTGAAACCTCGTCACCGAAATTCCAAAATCACACTATAACTTAAAGGCCCTGTAGCTGGTTAGAATCAAGACCGAATACATTGAAAATCGCTGGTCTTAACTAGCTGGGACGGGACGTTAAACCCTGCGTGTCGAGTGGATTGTGAAGCGAACCAACATCTGCGTCGGCTACAAAACAACATCTCCGCGACGATAAACCTCACGAACCTCTGTGGACGGCATTCAAGTGGCGGTAGAAGTCCCATCGACGCACAAAGCCTTTGCGACAGATCCTGCAGGTGAACGGCTTGATGTCTACAACAGAAGAGCAATTGGACTTTGATAGTTAAAGTGTGGAGAGTTGGCTGTGCACGGACGTGGAGACAAGCTTTAACAGCCTCGGCCAAAGTGTCGAGCAAGCGTGGCCACAGTGAGCCTACCTACGCGTGCCTAGGGCGACCTTGGCAACCGTTAAAAACAGACAGCACGTTCAAAGTGGGATGAGCGAATAGGAAGCCAGCGCGGTCGATTTGAACACGTGAGGCGGATTGAGGATTGGGGAAAATTTTTGTTCTATAGCGCTTACAACGCCATAACGAACTGCCTCTAATTTCTGGTGTGAAGAAACCGCTGATTTAATTAGCTTTACATTATCGGAACACACGCTGAACCAAGATTAAACGTGGGATTTTCGGCGAATGAAACGTGGAAATTGGGAATGTCTGGGCGACTCCTCTGCATACCGCGCCACACGCAGGGCACCCACCTGAATGAACTTGGATGATGTGGGCCTGGAGGCTCTGGTTTCGAGGATAGACCTTGTCACACTGGTCGCAAGCGAACTGTTTCCGCGGCTTCGGAGCTACAAGGCAAGCAGAAAGGGCGTTAGCATAAGGTGAAGGCGGAGGGGATGTGCGACTGAATTTGAACAAAAAAGGGTTGTCCGATCTGTGGGCCAGGCATAAATCAAACCTCACTGTGGTCTACTCGCTTGATGGGGAGGTTGCAGCACTCAAATTGGGTGATCGGATGCAAAAATTCGTGGTGGCTACCACCTGGATGGAGTCTGTGGGGCTGCCCTGAAGGTCGACGCAGTCAGTGAGGAGGCGTCGAGAGGTTCGAATAACGAAGGGGAGCATTGGTGAGAATTAAAACAAACTTAGCAAAGTAACTTAGTCTCGAGCGCGTTCTAGACACGCCGATGCCAGACCCTCGCAGAATAAAAATCGATCGGCAGATTAGCAGGCTGCCTACTGATAAGATTGAAGCAAACACAAACGAGGGAATTTAGAAGCCGCTAGCATGGCACACGCGCGCATAGGCTATAGGAGACGCGCATTGAACGACATCGCGTAACACGAAAACGCGCGAGAGCGAGCGAGCGAGGGAGGGAACGACAGAGAGAGAGAGCACGTCGCGCCTGCACGCCAAGTCATCAACGCACACGCTATGTGTTTCTGCGCGCACGAACGCGCACGCACGCACAAGCGCGTGACACATCGACGTACGCACAAGCGCTTGCGCGCGCGTTATCGACGCACTGGTGCTGACGTGGCGCTGGGAGGAGCGCGTACGCACACACGCACGCACGCGCATGAGCTCCGTGCGTTGTCGCTTACGCGTCGCCAGCCTACTCTGCGCGCACACACCGCTGCCCCGAAATCATCGGAGGAGGGAATTGGGATTAAACACACACACACACACACACGCCGCGGAGAGGCCACACGATGGGGAGTTTTAAAGCGACGACCGGGGTTAAGATGTCGCCCGAAAAATCCACCGCACGCCCGAATCGGTTTTCAACTCAGATGAGAATTTCTGACAATTACAACTAGCAAAACCATGCTACGACATTGAGTTAACGTAACATTCGTCAATACCCCTTGCAGCCAAATAAAGCTCTAGTTGTGTGAAGAACTGATCATGCCGTTTACCAACGTCCACAAAGGGATTGTTAGTTAAAAATGATACTCTCGGAATCACGACATCAACGGAAGGCCTCACCAAACACTTGTCATTAACCTAGAAATGGTTCATGTGGTTTCAAATTAGCGCCCCATTTAGGCGCGCACTTAGGAGTGCTTTCAAACGATGTGCGCCTGGGTGCGGAAATGTACCAACGAGAACTCGACGGCTTCAATGGGAACTGGAAAGTACGGCAGTGGTGCTTCGTGTGACTTGAAATGGTTCCCTATAATTGGGGTAGCCACCTGATTAAGAGGGTGCACGCACACACACACACACGCAAGCATGATCCAAAATATCACCCACGCACGCACCTGCAGTTGATCTCAAGGGACAGGCGCGTAGCAACGGATGCGGGAGAAGGAGCGTAATCACACGAGTGTACGCATAAACACACCCGCACACACACACACACATAAGAGGTAGGCACGACAACCGTGCATGCACCCACGCACATACGCAGGTACAAACATATACACACACACACACGCACACACACACATGCACGTCAGCAGTCGCATGTGCGTGTGTGTGCACGCGAGCATAAGGCAAATCGATACAACGCACGCACGCACACGCACCACACACTTCCTCTGGCACGCACACAAATACGGGTGCACTACACGCGTGCGCACGCGAAGGCAGCACGACCTAATACCGGGGTTAAGCACGCAGCGACTGGTTCAAGTCCGGTGCTTCACCCCATAAAGACCTCTCATCATTCGAATTGACCACAACCGAGGCTACGACGTCCCGGTCAACGAAAGGAGGCAACTAGCTTCGCTGGAGCCTATTCGACAATTAGAAATCCCAAATCTATGGACATCAGTAAAATTACTATCGGGGGTTTGTAGCTGGGCCGCCTGGCCAGAGTGTTGTAGTTGAGCGGTTTGGGTGGGCGGGAGAATCGATATCGTGGCGCCCTGTTGCATCATGTGTTGGGCAGGCGGCAGGCCCAACTGCTGTCCGGCCTGTTGAAGGCGCTGCTGCTGTTGCTGCTGTGGCTGTTGCTGCATGCCGTGGGGTACGCCCGTGTTGGAGGACGTCGAGGTGGCAGCGGCTGCAGCGGCGGCGGCCAACTGGAGGTGGTGGTGGGTGGCCGCGGTCGGTGGAAGCAGACTGCCACCGGCCTGCTGGAAAAAGAGCGTCGGCATCATCGTGGCGGAGGGCAGTGCGCCGCCTGGAGCCGCTGCGCTCACCGAAGCAGCCGGCATCGGCACGGCAAAACGCGTTCCGCCTGCCGCTGCCACTAAAAAGAACGACAAAAAAGGACACAATTAGGCACGGGAAGGCTGCTAACGCTCAAGTGCTGTGTGTAACGTCCAGGCGAGGCAAATCCTTCTTTGAACCATCAGAGTACGTGGAAGAAGTCAATTCCTAGCTGAACCACTTTAAGAGAACGTCGGCAGCCATCTCAAGAACACAGCAGAATGGACAGTGTGGGTTGGCAAACACACGACAAGGCCACACTAAAACACACACCAATGCTAACGGAGTTGGTAGGAGCTTGTGAAAAGGTCGAGAACTGGAGTGGCTGTTGGTGTTGAGCGGATGCCTGAGAGAACTGCGGTTGCACCACCTGCGTGACCTGGGTCTGCGACGACTGGACGTGCTGCTGCTGGGCTTGCTGTTGCTGCTGAGGGTCCCCTTGTTGAGGCTGCGATTGCTGCGCCTGTTGCAGGGCGGCCTGCTGACCTGGTGCCTGCTGTTGTTGTTGTTGCTGAAGGGCAGCCTGCTGCTGCTGCTGTTGTTGCAGAAGCTGTGTCTGCTGCAACACCGGCTGGCCTTGTTGTTGAAGCACCTGTTGGTTGTGCTGCTGCTGCTGGATCAGCTGATGCTGCTGGCTCTGGAGCAGTTGCTGTTGTTGCAGCTGCTGCATCAGCTGATCTTGGGTCAGGATCGTAGCCTGGGGAGCCTGAGGCATCGCGAACACGTTGGGCATTCCGGGGATTTGTTGGAGTGTAGCTAGACAATCAAGAACAGACGGGTTATTTACTCAGAGGGAACAAAACGGCGCGACCGCCAAACATTTCACACCAAACTAAAACACCCCAACTCCAGGCCGCGTGTACGTGAGTGTGTGTGCAGAGAAAATGCCCAAGTAAGGCGAGGAGGACAAAGTCAAGAAGCCAGAGAAACAGGAACAGAGGCTGAGACAAAGACAGAAACAATGCGGCTCTACCTTTGTGAACAGCAACCATGTGGCGCTCCAAATACCACCGTTGGGGAAATCCCTTGCCACAAGAGCTACATTCATAGGGTTTACTCTCTAAAACAGGAAAAAAACAGAGGAAAGAGGCGAATTAGAGGCCTGGCAAAAACGTCTGAGGCAGTAGTTTAAGCTACAGTGGCAAGGGTCAGGGTTCTACGTGTGGACAACACCAGTGGGGCTCGGGAAACACGCACAGCCTGACACGCTAGACGACTAGGTGACAGAACTGGGGAGGTAAAACCCACAATAACGCGCCACTTAAACAAGTCGAATGTTTCTCTAACGAAGCAACAAAAGAAACAAGAAGCAGAGCAGACGAGAGAGCAGGTGAAAGGAACAAAAGTGGCCCGGACACTGCACCCAGCACCGGCTGATACGCAAGAACCGAGTTGGGAAAGGAACATCGATGTGTTTAGAAGGGCGTTGGCGCAATGCCTCGGAACGTGGAAGCGACACGTGATAGATCAAAGCGTAGCACACTCACCTTTGTGAACGGAATTCCCGTGGCGTAGAAGATCACATTTTCGGGCGAAATCTTTGCCGCAAACCTGGCAGTGGTATGGCTTCAGCCCTGCAGGTGGAAAATCAGATAAATTGACTTGAGCTACACTTGTAGGAAGCACAAGCTCCAGTGTGAGTGATAATAAAGACAGGCAAAGTCACGATAAACTTTAGGCAAAAGCACTAATTCGTTAACAACCTGTCAAAAGTAGGATTTAAAAACGAACTCCACGGTTAGCATGCCCACACTCAAATACCACTGGGAAACAACTGAAGCTACGACATACGCGCGTAATTATGATTTAAATAGAACATCGATATTTCCTAAATATACGTACTTTCGTCTTCACCGAGTCCTACGTTAGGATCTACAGTTAAACCGTCAAATCGATTTTGGCCGAAACTACTGCTTTGCGAGAGAACTTATAACACAAAGTCACACAAAACGACGTAGACGACAAGCCAACCAACCTTTGTGCAGAGCATTGACGTGCATTTGCAGATTTTTCTTCTCCGCGAAGGCTTTGTTGCAGAGGTTGCA
This sequence comes from Mesocestoides corti, assembly GCA_900604375.1. Taxonomy (NCBI): domain Eukaryota; kingdom Metazoa; phylum Platyhelminthes; class Cestoda; order Cyclophyllidea; family Mesocestoididae; genus Mesocestoides; species Mesocestoides corti. The sequence continues at coordinate 8,273 of UXSR01000551.1, forward strand.
CGTATAGTCTTTCGAATCTGCAAATTGAAGAAACGGTTAGTTAGTTGACATCGGCGCGGAGGGACAGAGAGAGAGAGAGAAGGCCTTAAATTGCTACAATCTGCCCCCCTCTCAGTGACTAGAGTTTTGAGTAGATCCTTTAGGTGTGTGTGTTTTGGAGGTAAAGCCCCAACCACTGCAGTGGTTGTAGGGTGAACCACGTGTGTAGAGGAGGGGATTGAGTCGGTGGTGATGGTGGGGGGAAGGGAGGTAGGGGCTCAGAGAGTGTCAACGTACCTGCGTGGACCGATTTCATGTGGCGTTTCATAACTGAACGCTTACAGAAGGCCTTTTGGCATGTAGGGCAGAACACATCACGTATGTCTGCAAAAAGAAAGTACTATAACTGAGCAGACGCCGGTTCCCCCCACCAAAGACCTAACCGTTAATACTCGATTAAGGGCACGTATGTGGGAAAAAAAGTAGGAGGTGATGGTAAAAAGGCGAGGGCTTACTCTCGTGTCTGCTTTTGATGTGGTTTTTCAGCAAAAAGGCCTTGGCGTAGGCTTTGCCGCAGATGTTGCAGGGAAATCTTCGCATACCTAGAATTAGAAAAAGACGGCTAGTCCACCTCAACAATGGAATTCGACAAGGACATAGAGTTGACATTTTACAAATACAAAGTGATCGAATCTAGTAGAAAGGGGCAAGCGGCGAGATTGATTCATTACCGGCATGCATGAGGTCGATGTGCTGGCGTAAGTCCAACTCTGAAACAAAATGAGCCCGGCAGTAGCCACATTCGTGGGCTTGTGTGGCCACCACAGGGGTCGCTGTTACCCCAGCTGCTGCCACAACCGCTGAGTCATCAGCCTGGAGACAAAAAAAAACAAATTTTCACCAATGTAGCCTTAACAAGACTGAATTCCAATTACAAAAAGTGGATGGGGGTTAAGTACCTTTTGAACGTTTGTTCCGTCTAGATTCGCTTGAGGCAGGTGTTGGCTAGTGACGATAGGCGCACCTACCGTCACAGTCACTCCCTGTTGTGACTGGGCCACCTGAGCCTGCTGTGGTGTTTGCTGACGGGATACCTGCTGCTGTTGTTGAGCGCCAGGTTGCTGCCCTTGTTGTTGTTGTAACAAACTAGGGTCTTGAGGTTGTCCCATCATCGGTTGCCCCATAACCGGATAAAGTACAGTATTTGATTCATCTAACTTTAGACGGAGAAACACATTTTCGCCAGATGGCTGTTGGAATACGGTACCTAAAATGCCAGAAGACTCTAGAGACGGCAGTTTGTGGAAGGATGTAGAGCCACTTAATAAAGGACAGCTTGTTAGGGCGCTACAGCTGCAAAGACGCACCAGATTAAAAACTCACCCTCCGTCAATTCAGTTAAGCCAGTGCATTGAACGTAAACTTAATGAAGTGTAAAAGGTTTTAAGAACATCAGAAAGCATTTGGATTACAACACATAGAAAAGTGGTACTTACCTGGTGGCTGTCCAACAAGAATGTTTGAATAAACAGGTGTTGACGTTAGCGTGGGCATGCCCTAAAAGTAAGGAATATGTTCGTAAGATAAGCACATATCCGGGAACAAAAAGGATAAACTGACAGATCAACAAAATCTTGAAGAACCGAGCAAAACGAATTTACGGAGCACGCTCACCAAGTATGTCAATAATTGCTGCACACAAATAGTTACCAAGACTGTTTATACGTCAAGATTTTTAAGCCCAACGGCTCAGAAAAGAGAGTACACATTTAAGAAAATAATAAAATGGTATTTGCTTACATCTATGGTTTTAAAAGATGACGAAAGGGAAGACATTAGAAGTTTTCAGACTTTCAAGGTCAATATTAGTGAGGAAAACCTAAAAGAGAAAGGATCAAAGTGATTTGGGCATGGTTAAGAGAAGTAAGCGTGGTACATTTAATCCCAGCTGATTAAAAATAAGTATGACCGTGGATATTTTCATGACGTTGCGTCTAAAGAAGAGTTACCCTAATAAAATTTGCTACAACTAGCAAAAAAATGAATAAGAGCTACATATATGCTAACATTCAATTACTATGGACAACCAGCACAGACGACAAAGGAAAAACTGCCGAAGTATCTATAGTAAGCAATAAAAATTGGACAAGACTGCGTGAAAAAATTTAAGCCAGTCAAAGCTAAAAAACTTTGAGCAAAAAAGAATATATCAAGAAAAATTCCTCGGCTACGGCAAATTAAAGTAAGGGGAATGGGGAGAACCTGTCTGAACCGCCACTTGGTAAAAGCGCAATAATTAACTGCTTAGTAAAACAAAACTCAAATATCACTGTGACTACGCGCTATTTATTACAAAAAAAATTGTAAAACTTTTAAAATGTATAATGTTTTACATTTTATTTCTTGCATACGCTAACAGCGTATGTGCAAGGTAGATAGATGAAGTTTAAATATTACGACATATCAAACGCCATATTTGTGCTTAATTAGGGCTACGCTTCATGCCTTACTTTAAAAAATAGAAGAACTTGCTATTTTAGCATCGAAACCAAACGCTTAAATTAAATGGGAAACCTGAAAAGACCAATGGGTTGTTGACGAAAATGGCCGTCACAAAAAACTTAAAAATATATATCTAAACTCGTATAGTTACCCCTCTTTTGTTAAGTGAGAGAATTTTTTGTCACAACGCAACAGTTAAATTAAAAGGAAGAATTACAGCTGTTGGGGTAATCTGGTTTTGAGGAATAGCAGGAATACCTGTAAAAAATTCAAAATAGGCTGTGCCGTACGTTTTTTCATGCAGATTCGTTATATCCAAAGTCATCTGTATGGATATTTCCTTTTATGTGAATTCACGATTTTTTTACGGAATCTTAGTAGTATAGTGTTTTAAATATTAACTCATTTAAACTTAAATTTATTTTTGCAAATCGAATTGAACACCTCAAAAAAGGTCCAATAATAAAATATCGCTCCTTTTGTAGGAGGCCGATTTAATTCTCCGCAAAACACCCGATATACATGCCTAAGGAGGTGCTTTTACAAAATTATAGCAGAGCTTTTGAAATACATATGGATGCAGTTCCTTGCAGAAACTAAAATCTAAACCAAGTGCATTACGAATCTCGTCGACATAACAGTTCACACTCTCTCTAGTTTTTTAATAAGGTGTTACGAGGACTACAGGTGGTGCAGAATTTTTTCGCATTTTAGCACTTCCGATCTCCTTTTTTGAAAATCATCAGTTTTTGGTCTGCATAGGCATGAAACCTCTGACTGCTGCCAATCTGCGAAGTTTCTATATGCTTTCACCGGAATAATCACGACAATCAAATATCCTTCAACGAACAATGCTTCCGTTTTCTCTTTCAGACCCGCACACAGAGTATATTATTAGTGGCTCAGTTAGGTGCCTGACAAACAATTCCGGGTTTTGATTGTTCAATAAAGCACGCTTTGTTGCATTGGACATCTTCGTACTATAGTTTGGGTACTTGACAAAACACCTTTATTAGAACGTAAGGCACTTCGTAGCTTCCAGCAAAATGTAAAAGAATTTTCCTGGACTAATCTAGTTATTAGATACGCCCATTTATCTGGACCATGGGGTAGATTGGGAAATAAGACGATCTCAGTGGTTGGTTTATGCGTACTTTTGACAGTAAGGTGTAATCAATTTGCCATCCATTATTGCATCAGGCTACCCGTTATCTAGACCATCAGCAGACGAGCCTACTGGCTCTTTCACTGTAATGCTAAAACACCAAATGTAACTCATCGAGACAGTTCAGATACGGGACTTGAAGGCCAAAACGACAGTCTCTAGTTGCACAACATGAAATCGACAATGAACTCTAGGATGACCCACTTCAGCATCAAACTTTTAACCAACACAATCGCTTTATACAAAATTCATCTCGCTCTCTACACTAGGTCCTGCCTTGTCCTGCATTAGCATGGGAGGGTAGAGTTGCTAGCGTCTGGTAAGGAATCTGGCGTATGGCCGGTTACGTGAGGGAGTGTGTTGTCTTGGTTACTGGCGCATAAGTTGTTTGGCTTAGACATGACAGTCTAGCTTTGGACATTTTCAGGGTATACTCTTTCCAATCTTGTAATGGTGTCCACATCTTCAACGATTTATTCGGTCGCCTGACGAGTTTTTAGTCGTTCTAGATGGAGACAAATTGCGGTATCTGATGTAAAGACTCGAGACTGCTGCATTATCTCCACGACATCGCGATCTTTGGGGGGAAAGGGGAGGGCAACACCGTCTCCGTATGAACAGTCAGAGAGAAGATATCTTTGTCGCCTAGTAACATGCGAAAGTTTCGTTGATGACGGTAGAAGTCGAGCCACTGCCGATTGTCGACCATGGCTGCATGGTTTGAACCCCGTTCCAGCTCATTTGTGATCAATTGTTGGGCTAATTGGTGAAAGGGTACAGTAGCCTCCAATGATGCGCAGGTCTGGAAAATAAGACTGACCTGTAAACAGCACCATCACGGCGAACTCTTTTCAACCACAGACTGCCTTTTCTCTTTCTCCTCCTCCCCACAAAATTGAATAGTGACGCGAATCCGGAAAGTTCGATTAATTCGAATTACTTACGCTCACGTCATGGACATCTAAGCGGCAATTTGCTTTTTTTTGCACCTCGTGTTAGCAGCTGATCAACAAAGTCTGGAACAAGCGATATATTCATGCTCCATCATGAATCTTGATAAGTAATCGAAGTTTGGTTCTCTCTTTTGACTTTGTGGTCGGTTAGTTACTTTAGTCTACTTTTACAACTATAAAACTTGCTGTCCATTCTTAATCACCCCAAAGATTCAGTAACCGTTTACATCAGAAGCATAAATTCTCGTGCATAATCTGTTGTGGGCCATCAATTCGCAGTCAACTATTACTGTAGGTCCCGATATGTTGAATTACACTAAGGCGGCGCCGGTGAGTTGTTAATACCACTTGTTATCTGAGAAGACAGGTAGGAGAGCAGAGATAGAAGAGACACGACCGTTTACTAGACGGCTCAACCGATTCACGTTAGTCGCGCCACAGGGCATAAAAATGTACTTGACTAAATGGCGTTGTCGATCAATAATGTCGGCATGAACCTGCAAAAGTGCAAATCGCCAAATGGCCAACCGAATGAACTGGGTAGCGTGGGGGCGGTGCACCTGCGCGACATCCGGGTTAAATGATTCACTAAAAATTTATCTCGACGCCATGGTCTTCATTCACATACCGAATCAGGCATTACCTCAGAGTACTATGGCAAACACATGAGGTGCGTTGGTCTGACCTCCCCGCCGTACGAAACTGCTTACGATGTCACAAAACCTTCATTAAAATTACTATTTCTGAACCCGGTTAATCCGTGTGAATCTGGACCGAGGGCCAACTGTGGACAAATTGGATGACATATTTGTAATTTTAATACCATGGTTGTGAATCGTGTTTAAACACACTCGTTAATCCGGTCGCCCCATCCTCCGACACAGGGCTCCCATTTTCGTAGCATGGCGACAGCCGCGCGGGTCCTCAACTCCCTCCTCATTCACACGAATAGTTATCTTGGATTATCCTCACACCTAGGTCTCGATGTTAGCGCATCTATGACTCACACATCCGAGGCATAAATACACGCGCGCAAACCCCACACACGACACAACGACACCAACGTGGTTGAGCTCTGAAGTAAACGGTTGTGTCCACGTCCTCGCCGGTCTCGTTCTTCATCGCGGATATCAGCGGAGCGTAATCGGGCCAGGGTTCAAGACCACATGCTGGGGACCACAGCACCATCCTTGAACCTAAATTTACTGCTACGTGTCAATTAACCAAGTTTTGTTTCTAAAATACACAATATCATGTCTATACACTTCAATTTCGTACACATTCGTAACGTCACACAAATTGGGCCTCTAAATACAACGGTGCTTAAACTGGTTTTAGGCATCAAGCGGCGTTGTTCGTCAACACTGCACAATTTAAAAAATTGTTTTGCATAAAAAGATGGTGGTTACGGGTTTTAAGCCAAATAAGATTGACACGAAACAAGTGGGAGAATTTAACCATTGAATTAATAACGGATTATAAAAGGCGACGTGTCACGTTACTAACTAGGAATTTCCGTGGTTTCATTTATGAGAAACACCTAGCCCAATCAAGATTTTCTTATTTCCAATAAAATATTAGTAAACACTTTCTATTCTCATTGCTGAGTTCAGATTTTTGAATGAGTTGACCTTTTAATTTTCGAAATGCGCAGTCGTCGCATTCGAAACTATCTGTTCGTGTCTACTTACAAACCATAGACTTGGGAAAAATGACTGGTAATGGCTTTAATCGAAAGAGATCAGGCGAAAAATGAGGAATGTGGTTGATTGAACATTAAAAATAGAACGTGCGTACGCGGTGGAAGCAGACATGAATGTTAGCCATTCTTATTTTTCAAGAGCTGACATCAGAGACCCGCATCCCTGAAGGTTCTTGAATTCAGCATACTCCCCGGGCAACGAGAAATTGACGCGGATCTGAGACGTCGTTGTCGGTGTTACGTGCGTTCGCCTTCAAATGACGGTGGAACTGTAAGCCAGCTTGATCAATACTTGGAAAAAATATTCAATCTTGCGGAGGTATGTTAGACCCCAAGTACCCAGGGAACAACGGAATCTTACTCATTTTCCGATTCATTCAGCGACAGTGCCATTTCCAACCACAGAAGACTCGCGAAAATGAAGACTAGGGCTTCACAAAGTAACTCTAATGAGTGCTTTATGATCGAGTTCATTTTTTTTAAAGATTAAGAACGCCGAATAGAACTAAACTAAAGTCTTCAGCGTGTTTGGCACATCTTTAAAACCCTACGGACCACAGGTCACTAAGAGATCTGCCGAGGTCATTGACTACTTGTTGAGGAAACCGGCATTCCTTCTTCATTGTTTAAGCAACTCCCCGTAACCACGCCACTCCGATGAGTCATCCATTTAAATCACCCCACTAACTGCTTCATCTGTGACCCCTCATGTCCAGGTCACTCATGGCTTACATAAGCTGTGGAGTCCTACACGACACTCCGCTATTGGCTGAGATAGCATCCTTTACAAAAAATGTGACCACTCAGGACCTTACTCATTTTTGATTGGTTTAAATTGAGTACAGCATTAGGTGACTATTGTCGGGTTATGACTTAGGAAGGATTAAAACCCGTAACTCATGCGGTGCTCCCTTGTTAGGAAAAAATTCTTTTAGTTCACGCTACTGTATTTTCATCCTAAGATATACACATTTTCTCATTGGAGTACCGTAGTGACCAGTCAGATTCCTTGAACCAGAAAGGTTTCCTAGAATCGATTCCACATACCTATGCACCCTTCCAAATAACACGTGTAACAAATAATTAATTGTCGCTGAATACGCCTTGGTTAATTTTCCCAGGGATTTGCAAAATAGCCATCTGCTGTTTGGCTGTTACTTTCCAAAAAAACATGCATCGCTACCAACTGGCATATTCCCGCTCCACATAAATACGTAGGGACCGAAATTAGCACTACCACAAAACCCTATAGATAACAGTCGGTCACAGCCCGAGGAGAGGGAAGACAGAGTCGGCAGAAACGACGATCGTTTATTCGGGTCACGACAGTCAAATCAAGCCGATTGAAATCAAGTAAACCAACTTTTGTGTGCAAATCAATACGCGTGCGTTACTGGCGACTGCTAATAGGAGCCAATGATAAAGAGGGTGAGTCATTGCACGCAGCACTCACGCGCGGTACATTCACGAAAAAATCGATTGATTAGTGTTCGCTCACTCTTGCAAACTGCGTTCGCCCACGAATGCTAACTGTGCTGGCTTGGCGCTCGCCACAAATGCAAATAGCGAATGAGCCACCCGAACGTAGGGATGTCACCAACATTACACGAAACAAGGTGGTCAGTTTCGGACGACAAAATCAGAGTCCATTTGATAAAACCTAACTCCAAGGCATCGTTGTAGCGTTCTTGAGATTATCTGATTTTGCCTACTTTATGTCATTCAAACATCTCATTTGACGCAAAAACAGGCGCGTCTTGACGACAGATGAGGGGTTTGGCAATCACTTCGCGTCGCCTGTCCACTATAGCCGTTGGATTCTTTGGGTGTTCATTGATATCATTTTGGACGTTACCTTTGCCTTCGCATGCATTCGACACGGCCTTCGGATACAAGTCTGTATCACGCCTGCATGTCCCTTCCTTTTATTGTCTACATCTTCCACAGACAGTGAAGAAAGACGCTAAAGTTTCCTACAAAATAACCCAGATATCATTCTAGGCTTTCCACAGACCAAAACTACGGCTTTGTGGAAGAAGATTCTGCTCCTTCTTGATATAGACATTGAATTATTACGCATTTGAAAAGCCGAAATGGTAGTTTAGAAGCCGCAACGCCCTACGTGGACACGGCCCCACCGGGAAAAAAGAAGACCGCAAACAGTAAGGTTAAATGGGGACGGTTTAACTAAATACTGAAGGAGGATCCCATTGGGGTGACCAATTGTTGAGGGACTCGACATGTGGTCTTGAACCACGCCGCTGTGTAGAATTCGGCCCAGTTACCTCACACGGATACTCTCGAAGGTCAATACGGGCCTCGTGGTCGCCAACAGTGACGATGAACGTAAAGCAGTACGAATAGGATTTACTCAGGTCACAGCTCAAATATTATAGGGTCATAGATATTGCAAGTCAACGTTTTATTTTATTAAATCTAGGCGTGTTTTTGGTCAGTTAAGACATTTTAGCTACTCGTCGGAACCTCAAATTGCCACAAGAACACCTGAGGCATTACGAACTTCATCAAATTTCATTTTTACACATTATTTGTCACTTAGTGAAGGACACTTTGATGATGCACTTTTCGTATTGAATGTACGTCGCTAAAATTGTGTTTAATGCTTCAATCATGATCCCATCTTTATAGGGTCTCAACATTATTCCTGTACAAACCGCCTGTCCTACTATATCGGAAGGCATAAAATCTTCAGGTATTACAATATTTTTTCATAGATTTACTCACAAAAATAGTTGAACTCGTTGTCCACCATGAATAGGTCGGACATTCATCGAATTCAGTAGTGTGTTCAAAATAGTGGCGTACAAAACTGTCAAGCGCTTGGTTGGAGGGAAGAGATCAGTTCATGCGTGAAGGCGAGGTGCTATGGAAGTTGGTTCTGCGGAATGTTCGGTGGAGGCTTCCCTAAGTCAATGCACCCCTCTTCCATCTTCGCGTGGTCTCTGAGGAAGTAGCCCGCGATTTGGACTTCTGCGGAACGAGTTGGTTGTGGAGCCATTCAATGCCCTCAATGACCCCGGCTCCGGTCAGAGCACATGTTGGCTGCACGTGCCACACACGACCGCGCAGCTTCTCAACTTCCAGCACTTCAAGGACTTGAGCCAGAGGCATTGCAAAGGTGAGATCCTACAGACGGGAAGGCAGATGCTAAAAGCCCGTTTGCATTGTGCGTGTTTCATTACGTTGGTGGTTTGACTAACGATTAGTTAAAAACATAGACTGCAGGCCCACTATCTAATTATTAACACTGAAACACCCGCAGCAATGTCGCCAAGTTTTAATCGAGCAAAGAACATGTAAATGGTGAGACAACATGGGATTTATTGCACATCTAATTGAACACACTACGTGGGAGAAACAAGATTGGTCGTTTTTAAGGGATTCTGACACGAAAATTGATTCAAGTCGACAACAAACGTGAATCATTCCAATGATTGTGGGTTCAACATGATTTGCCGTGGGCCCATTTCAATTTGTTAAGCCAACAGAAGCACCCATGAAACAAGTAGAGATGGTAACTGACGCGACTAGCATAGTTCCTCATTGGTAGCAAACTCTACCATTTTTTGTTTATTCTGATTTTTTAACACAATGTCGTCAAGTTTTGATCGAGCACATATACATGTCCTCGTTAGAGCCTTAATCAAGCCTGCCGTTGGTATTAAGTTCTCACGTTCCATAATGAATTTGACAAAAATGCACCGCTCGATACTGAGAGCGCAGACCGTCCCAAAGCTACTGATGCAGATGACACTAATGTTCCTTCCTTAGGCCCAAACAACGACGAACTTACTCTACACCCTCCCGTACCCCCACCCTGCCCTACGTCACGTTTTGACCGACCCATGAGACCCGTTGTCCGCTTTGTTGCTTCCGTTTCACAGCTAACATTCTCGGGGGAATATATGTACGGGATTAGAAGCGATCACGCCTGAGTGGACTCTCCTTACTGACCTTACGGTGTTAGTGACTCATCCTCTTTTCATTGGTTACTGTTATCAGAGGCAGTGTCATTTCGTATGATCTCATCACCGGTTGGATTGAGCCTGTGCCTCAGCACCTCCAGCCGTCTCTCCACGTGGACAAGCAAACCGACGTCCATACGGGTAGGCTGCCACCCGAAGCGGCAACTGACCAATCCCCTGCGTGCACCGTCAAGCCCAGCCAATCAGATTCCTCTCTGCTTGAGCGCCCATCTGACCCACCCGTGAACTGCTGTGGAATCTCGGACTTACTCACTGCAGGCTTAAGACACCCCTGCAGGGCGGTGGGGGGGAGTGTGGGTGGGTAGAATTAACCTGTAGCGCCTGAGTGGACCCTGGTTACTGACCTGATGGTGATAATGACTCATCCACTTTTCATTGGTTACTGCTGTCTTCCGCTTACTCATCCACACACACTAAGGCACACACTTGGTTGGCGTGACGCTAATAAACGATCTTGTTCTCTTTCCCCTCTCTTCTCGGATTGCTACGGGCTGTTAACGAGAGAGTTGTAAGTGAAGCCCCCACAAACTCATTTCCCAAATCCCGATTGAGTCGTTAACTAGTGTAGTGGAAATAACCGCCATTTTAACTCTATTAAAAAAACCTATGACATCTGGACAAGGTAAAGTCATCCAACTAGGATGACAGAATGTTGTTTGGTCAGTGACGTTAGATAAGTAAGCTAACGAATCCCACGTTACTGATCCAGACGAGAAGCAAGTAGTTGGCACGACAAAAAGCTGCTGCAAATGCGAACGGACAAATTTTCGAACTATGCATGTTTTGTAAATCATTGGGGATCTGAGGCACTACAACTCACCTCAGAGCATCTGTGCCTGCCTTGAAAATGTGATAGAAAAAAGGCTAAAAATCTAAGTTACCTACGAAAAATTTGCGTCAGGTAACGATGGGGTCAAACCTAGGCCTGCTATTGTGAATATTTAAATGCAATTTCTATTTGTTGTAGAGTGAAAGCACGCAAATAGGGACTAGAATGTTGATAAAACTGGCCTTATTGCTTTCCATGAATGGTATGACACAGCCACATCAACATGAACCATCACGAAAAGTTTACCTTTTTTGAAATATAAATTAAATTTCACGGATTGGTTCTTCAAGCTTAAATTTTTATTAAAAAATTAAAGTATTTTCGCGGTCTTTTGTGACTTTCAAAGCGCCAAACGAAAAGCCTACGTACTTGGCACAATCTCTCTGAATAGCAGCTTACGATAGCAACTGAAACACAGCACATTAGATAGCACAGATTTTAAATGAAAACGAACTAGGGAAAAAAGCTTCGAAAGTACGGGCATCAACATGTGGTGTTCCTGGTGCTGACGTTGCGACTTCTGTGAGACGTGTCAGAGAAATAAATGAGACAGGCATTTGAAGTATTTCCATGCCCTGTGTTGCCTGTTGTGAATCGTGTTTATTCACACCCCTTAATCCAATCTTCGACACAGGGCTCCCATTTTCGCAGCATGTCGCCAGCCGCGCGGATCCTCAACTCCCCCCCCCCATTCACACGAATAGTTATCATGGATCATCCTCACACCTAGGTCTCGATGTTGGCGCATCTATGACTCACACATCCGAGGCATAAATACACACGCGCAAACCCCACACACGACACAACGACACCAACGTGGTTGAGCTCTGAAGCAAACGGTTGTGTCCTCGTCCTGTCCGGCCGTTTTCTTCATCGCGGGTATTATGGTTAATTCCGTGGCCCCGGCGTAGTTCAAGACCACATGCTGGGGCCTACAACATGCCTATTCGCTTTCATCTGGCAAAAATACACGGAAACAGGCTACTTTGCAGACGTTCGGATTATGGATTCGTGGGAAGGACTCGAACGTGCTACTAACCTGTTTGTTGGCGAGGATGAGAACACGGGCATCACGTAGCTCCGCACTGCGTAGAATGTCGTGAATCGCGTCGCGTGTGTCGTAGATCCTGTCGTAATCCCCGCAGTCTACCACAAAGATGACGGCTAAAGTAAAAAGGAAAGAATGAGGGACTTCTATTTCAAATCACAATGGTTCTACATGTTGCTAGTTTTGCCTATCAATGTTTGCATCTGTATTGTTCTACCTTGCTGATGTTAAGGAATTCGGAATAAGGTGGGTTTTAAACTGTTTAAGTATTTCTTCTTTACATTGTGACCAAAGCTTCAAAGACAAGGAACTTGCTCGACATCAATTCAAAAAATCCGTGTCAATGTGAGGATTGTAGTTTGTGATACTAAGTCATTATTAACTGTCAGCAATGAGGTACCAGGCATGAACTCTAGTTGTAGCATAAACAGACGTAAGCGAAGATGGTTGTGACTCACTAAAACTTACTTAGCTTGTTCTCGAAAAGTCCTCCAAACCATGGTTTGTAGTTCTTTAATTTAAAGGTCGTAATAGTGTTCGGCAAACCGTCATTTTCAAGGAACCTTCGCAAGAACTAGGGCTGGATAATTTAAACAAGTGATTGGTTCCGCTTATACATCAATCGATATTTCAACTGATGGTGTTTAGTATTTAAACATGATGACAATTTAGACGAAACTTGCTAATGAATTACTACTGTGACTGTGTAAAGTACAAAGTAATCAGGCATGTTAAGAGTTATTGATAATGCGCTTAGCTGAGTTGCAACATAATTGTGGCTCAAATCTGTCCCCAAGAGACAATAAAAACCAAACTCAGCATTCAGGGTTAAAAGTGGAGGAAAGTGTTCTTCCAAATATATAGGGACATCTCTGTTCAAATGCCAATAAATTCTCGATTCTTGCTAATATCTTGGTGGTAGAAATTAAATGACCTAAAGTGACCTTGTAAAGGCCAAAAGATTCATGTACCTACAGCCTTATTCGGTTACTTTTCCCTCCGATCGGTGACCACTTACATTGGAAATTAAAGCTGCAAAAACCGCATTTCGACTCACAGCTGCAGTTTTTGGGGAGCATAAACTTTTCTGAAATACGTTAGTAAAAGAAACATGAACTGCAAATATCAAATTCCGCCAATAGTAGCTGATGAAGATCGCAGCAAACCCTACTTAATCGGCTCTTCAAGGAATAAAGAATCGGAAAATAAATTAATTATAAGTCAATCAAAACACAAAGCCGACTGCAGAAAAGTAGATGCGGGTAATGATAAGGTGGATGCTATATCAAAAAACATTGAAACTAGCAGCGTTCATACATCTTCAATTCTTTATTAAAAGAAAAGAAGACTAGATATAATAAAACGCCTTCAATTCTATGAATTTAGACATCAACGATTCCGAAAGTCGAAACCTTCCTCAAGGAGAACCTCGAGCATTCTTTTAAACACCTGGAAAAACCAAATAACTTCGTCGATGGTGTCTCAGGTAAAAAAACACCACATGCTTCATTCAAAGGCACAGAAAGCACAACTTCGGCAAAAACTAGCGATGATTTCTTTATTATTTTTAGAGGCAGACCTATCTCATCCATTTACAATTTGATTTTTGCCATTTTTCTTTTCAAAACCCCGATTTTATGTCACACACACTTTTTTACAATTCGACAACCTTTAAATCAATACTTCAAATGACAGTGTTGAATATTTCAACATGCTGACAATTCAAGTGCAACTTGCAGCTGAATTGCTACTATGATTGTGTAAAGTACAGAGTAATCAGGCATGCTAAGAGTTCTTGAATGCGCGCTCAGCTGAGTTGCAACTCAATTGGGGCTCAAATTTATCGTCAAGAGACAATAAACTCTACACAGCATTCGTGGTTGAAATCGCAAGAAAATTTTCTCCAAAATACACGTGGGCATCTCTGTTCAAATGCTAATAGGTTGGTTGTGAATCGTGTTTAATCAACTCCTTAATCCGATCGCTTCGCCTCCGATACAAGGCTCCCCTTCTCGCAGCATGGCGACAGCCACGCAAATCCTCAACTCCCTCTTCATTCACACGTATGTGTATCTTGGATTAACCTCACACCTAGATCTCGATGTTAGCGCATCTGTGACTCACGCATCCGGGGTATAAATACTCACGCACAAACCCGACAGGACGAAACCAACGAGGATAAGCTCTGAAGTAAACGGTTGTGTCCCGTCATCTCCGGTCTTCTTGTTCATCGCGGGCATCAGGCAAGCGTAATCGGGCCAGGGATAATTCGGTGGCCCCGGCGTGGTTCAAGACCACACGCTGGGGCCCACAACAGGTTCTATATTCCATGAACTCCATACACATACTGTCTGTATGCCCACGAGTACAAGACAAACCAATGTGGCAGCGCAACTTTGGACATTGCAAGGGCGTCACAAGCCTGAAACATTCGTTTCATATCCACAAGTCGAAAACAGGAACTTGTAAAGTTTAATTCAGATGTTCGGTTACCAAGGCTTGATTTGACGTCATAATGATTGCAGAAGCAAGGGCAGTCCGCATTTTCACAAATGTCATCCACATACTCGCTTGATTACGGGGTGACGAAGATTTAACTCAGCATTTACGAGGCGCTTGTTTCCTCCATGATGCACTTGTGTTTGGTCGAAGTGGTAGCAGAATTTGTTGCGGGCTAAATCTACGTACGTGACGCGCCAATTTGTGCGCCGTCGACGCAACAGACGTCATTGCGAAACGAGCCGGATGCGATTGCTGCGCCAGATCCGACGAGGCATCAATTACGACCTCGCTGACGCACACCGCGCCAACCCTCAAATGCGTCCATGAAGAAACGTTAACACCGGAGCACACTGGAGCAGATTAAGTGAACAACCTTCCATCAGAAAACAATTTGTCCACAGCAATGCCAGTGGCAGTGACTACACTTGTGTCTTAATCAACTCCACGTCAAACTGGCGACATTGATAAATATTTGATGTGCCTATTTCACAAGAATGATGTCTGTTTCGTTGAGAATCTTGCGAAAGCTACCGCATCTGATAACCGGAACGCTAATCGAAACAATTTCCTCTTCCACTTGTGACAAATTTTTTCCGCAGAACTCAAGTTAACACTCGAAATCAATGTCTACACAACTTTTAATCAAACTGTCATTATTTAGTAACCGGTTTCATCCAAGGCAGCACTTTGTAAGCAATATCGTCAATCGAATAAACCACATTTGTTGGTAAAAGTAATGCCGACATCTTGTCGTACACTTGACAAAAGTTCCCGCTACTCACCCCAGCTTAATCGTGCCTGAGTGGCTAACGAGGAAAAAGAGAAGCAGAAATCATTTCAAGCATGCGTCGGAGCATCTCATATCAACTGTCGGATCTGCCAGCTTATTTGTACGAGGCATCAAAGGACACCTCGTTTTGCTGCCCCACATCGACAGAACTGCTTGTGTGCGTATCCTGTCGAGAAATTTCTGCGATGCATGGTAGAGCCAATGCACTGTTCGCACTCTCGACCGAGTCCAATTATTTGTCTCACAAAAATGGACCAATTCATGAACACACACATTGGGGTATCTGTAAATTCTTCAGAAAAATAAAGGAGACAGTTAATCGTGAATTTTAAAGCTAGTGAATCCGTGCCTCAGAGTAAATCACATCCGACATTTGAATTAAGTAAGCATTGACACACTCACAATATCTCCTAACCTCTCGCTTGACTCAACATAACTGAGCTCGTTTCAACAATCTCTGTTTTGATTGGCTGCAATTGACCGACTCGGGGAAGCAGTGCAAAACATTCCAGCCACAGCCTAATCTCAATCAAAACACTGATTGTGAGCTGTGTTCTCGACGGCATTCGTGTAATCGTCACCTTGCACGAAACGCCGACATCTAGCCGATTGCGGTTGGCTTTGCGTGCAGTCGAAATTTGCCCACATAAATCTCCTTGATCTGCATGCTTTCGGAAATGTGAACTCATGCGAACATTCTGGCATAAACAATCGAGATGTAGGTGAATGCAAGCTGCAAATAAATTACAATTTGTCGCATTTGTGGCAGCCAAGACACACAGACAGACACGTTCGCAAACAGGACTGTCTTCGAGACGAAAGGAGAGGGTGTTTGAGTTGAAATTGGACGAAGACGTTAACAAAGATGCTCTTCCAGGCACCCATGTGATCCAATTTGTAATTGGGGTCGAATTGTCAGACTCAAATGTACCCTATATGCAGTGCCTAAGACGCATTGCAGACGAGGCGAAGGGCATGAAGAAAGCGACGTGTCTGACTTGTTCGAGAATTGACGAGTGTGTGCACCTACTTCCAAGGAGCTAACAGACAGTGAACAAAGTGTGTGTCAGTGCAAAGTCATCCACCAGACAAATCCGATGTTCTGGTGATGTGGTGTTGGGTCGAGCGTGTTCTCGCACACCACACATCACCCCACAACTTGTCCCCACGCACGTCTGCACTGACCTCACCAGCAAGTCGTCCGTGCCTTCATTGTCCTGCCAACATTGTCGTACAAAGACGTCCTACCTACATGCCTGCCAATGTCTGACTTGATGTAACATCGCCTTGCCGGTAGTTGTGTGCTCTCAAACACACACCTTCCCCATCGCCACACACATTTGCGTTAAGTTGCTTGTCAACACACACCTGATTCTTGGACGTTCCTACATGGCCGCAGTACTTCCAGAAATAAACCGTTTTTCTAGTGCAAATGACTGCTTTAAATGCGTCCTGTCACTCGATTCGTCTGTTGTAGCAACGTAAATTATTCATGCGTCATGCCAACCTCGCTGAATTGGGTGTTGAAATGAGCTAATCTGCCTTCGTGTTTCGACACTTAGCTCTGCCAAAAACGAAGTGCATTGTCTCTAGGAGACAAAAATATGTCCTGGTCTACACAGGATGTTCTAAACCACCTAGTTCATCATTTTGGCGATTGCTAGTCGTCGAAATGTCCTTCGTGACGTTCCACGTTCAGGACTCCACTAACCAGAATTCACACACGATGTCCAAGGTGCCAACGAGTGCCAACACTGGACAAAATCCCTTGACCCATTACCACAGAGATGAACCAGAATCAAGTACAGAAGAATGCACCGCTACCGTGTCTTGCAAATGACTTCACCGCGACCTACATCAAGTCCCACTCATTTGAGAACCAACAGCTGAAACTTTGCCAACATCACCCATACCTTCCACAATCTGTTCCACGTTCCCAGACAATCACCAACACTGCAAGTTCGACTGCCCAAACACAAATTTCTACCTGGCCATGTTGAAATACCACACACCGACACGAAACAGCCAATTTGCGGAATTGGTTCTGCTCTCTCACCACAACATGTGATGCATAATTCACGGAAGGAATCGTGGTTAATTATGCAGCCGCCGAGTACCTGAGTGCACAGTGGTTTGTTCGCGATTTGCTCACTCCACGTTGTTTCGCCGAACCATCAGACGAGCAATGCATAAGCGCCACTTGCATCTCGTGGGAATTCGCTTCGTCAAACCGATGCGTCACGTGTTTCCGCGTTCATTAGGCGGGTACTTTTAAGACAATGTGTGATTACTTCGTGGGGCGTTTTGTGTGTGAAAACTTTGATTTCCATGTTTACATTCCTGAGGAATTCAACAACAATCCCCTTGATTGCATTCATACCTATGTAGATGCAGATGAAATATTCCACACGATGGAATGCTATCACTGACTCACGATTTGACAGTTAAACTGGTTGCTTTGAGTGGTAGCCATGGATGTCAACTGCAAATATTCGGCGAGATCGTCAATCACTAAAGATGCACTGACAATCTTTTATACGTTACAATGAAGATCGGTTACAGCAAGGAAAAGCCTGTTTTTCTTCACTAACTGACAAGATGATCTTGGTGCCTAAAATGCGAAGTGTCAAAAAACCACGCATAAATCAAGTCAATTTGTGTGTCGAATCGCCTACACCTGAGATGCCTGACTCGACCGAAATGAGGTTGATTTTACACCAAAAATAGCTTAGTGGGTACGTTATCCATCCCTCCCACCATCCCTCTCGGTGACATAAAGGTGCTTCCGTCACAGCTTCAACGACATGACCAATTTTGCCAAACTACATGCTTTGCAACTAATCTGACTGGCCTGCATTAATGGAAACAGATTTGGGTGGCAGAATGAGTATCAAAATCTGATTGGACAGTTAATTTCGGATACTAGAATGCAAATTTACACTAAGCAGCCAACATGTGTAATTACTCCATTTCAAAGATGTCTATTGTCATTCTAAGACCGTGTCCATCATCTGTACATGTCATAACAACCTGGACCGTAGCTGCGATTGCAATTGTCGTAAACACACACACGCACAGAACTAAGTAAGAGAACAGGACACAGCTTCACGCACACTCACACACTCACACACACGCAAACACACCTTCAGTGTACTGGTAAAAGTGCCTCCAGAGGGCCTTGGGCTGCCAGCAGCCACCAATGTCCCACGATCGGATGTACAGCTCCTTGTAGTCCATCGTGTCCACCTGGAAGTGGACGGCCGGCTCGAACGAGATGACCCGCCCGAGGCGTGCCAGAATCGTCTTCTTGCCGCCGTTGTCCAGACCCAACATGAGCACCCTCACCACCGGCGGTTCGAAGAGGTAGGCGTAGAGGAGGCAACAGCAGCACTGCCCCATGCT
>UXSR01000552.1:0-27149 GCA_900604375.1 Mesocestoides corti
GTTTTTCCTATTAGGGCTCGGCTATTCTACACTGATGACAGCGGATGCGTTTGAATAACGCAAATCGAACCCCAGCCCTTTCTCATCTATGGTCAACACAGGCAAAGACCCTTAAATGCCAGCTGAATTTGTCATGGCGTTCATCCGATGTCCAACAAACTGGATCCATAGACATTGCCCGGGATTAGGACTACTGCATCTGAAGAGGCATTGGCAACTCAGCGACGACGACTTGGACAGTGAAAGCCAGCTGGACTGCGTCTGCGAATGGACCTTCGATGAATGATGAGTCCTTCCTGCAAGTGTACAAAAGCAAAGTCCCTCGTCAACTATTCGCGTGGGCCACTGTCCTGCCAGATGTGGGGTGCAAGGAGTGTCGAACTGGATATTTTCCTAACACTGAATTGCAACAACAGTGCAAGGAACCAAGCCAGAAGCTGAGGACAGCTTCACTCCTAAGGGGGTGGCAGTGTGGCGTCGGATTAGGGCGCAGACATGTTGGACCACCTGGCCTCAGCCAATCCCGTGTCTATCTGCGATCCAATGGCATGCGGGAAGGGAAGGCAGCCAACCAGATTAGGACATGGATGAGATGCTTTATATAATGAACGACGTGGCCAGCATCGTGGACTCGGATGGAAGGCGTCTGATGCGTGGCACTGGCTTGTGATTGGTCGATAAAGCCTGTTATGTTGTACCGGTCTTCTTCCTATTAGGGCTCGGGTATTCGACAGTCGTTGTGGCGACGGATTAGGGCGCAGACATATTGGACCACGCTGGCTTCAGCCAATCCTGTGTCTCTCTGAGTTCCAATGGCTTACGAGGAATATAGGCAGCCAACCAGAGAAGGACACGAGTGAGGCGGAGTATATAATGAGCGGCGTGGCCAGCGTCTTGGCCTCAGATGGAATGCGCCTGACGTGTGCCTCTGGCTTGTGGTTGGTCAAAAAGCCTGTTCTGTTGTACCGGTCTTTTACCTATTAGGGCTCAGGTATTCTACACTGGCGGCAGCGGACGCGTTCGAATACCGCGAATCGGACCCAAGCTTTTTCTCATCTATGGTCAACAGAAGCAAAGACCCTTGAATGCCAGCT
The DNA here is from genome assembly GCA_900604375.1 of Mesocestoides corti. NCBI lineage: Eukaryota > Metazoa > Platyhelminthes > Cestoda > Cyclophyllidea > Mesocestoididae > Mesocestoides > Mesocestoides corti. The sequence continues at coordinate 1,095 of UXSR01000552.1, forward strand.
GAATTTGTCATGGCGGCCATCCGATGTCCCAAACACTGGATCCGTAGACATTGCCCGGGATTAGGACTTCTACATCTGATGAAGCATTGGCAGCTCAGCGACGACGACATAGACGGCAGAAGCCAGCTGGACTGCAACTGCGAACGGAACTACGATGGATAAGAGTCCTTCCTGCATGTCTACAAGAGCAAAATCCCTCGTCAACTATTCGCTTGAGCCACTAACATGCCCGATGTGGGGTGTCGGGATGTGTCGAACTGGATATTTTAACAGTCATGAACAGTGTGGTGAACCAAGCTAGAAGCTGAGGATAGCTTCACTCCTGAGGAGGAAGCAGTGTGGCAACGGACCAGGGCGCAGACGTATTGGACCACGCTAACCTCAGCCAATCCTGCGTCTCTCTGCGTTCCATTAGCATACAAGGAAGAGATCCAGCCAACCAGAGAATGACATGAACGAGGAGCAGTATACATTGAGCGGCGTGGCCAGCGTCGTGGACTCGAATGGATGACGCCTGACCTGTGGCTCTGGCTTGTGATTGGTCAATATAGCCTGTTCTGTTGTACCAGTCTTATTCATACTTGGGCTCGGGTAATCTACATAAGCGACGGATAAGAGCGCAGACAAATTGGACCACGCTGGCCTCTACCAATCATCTGTCTCTGCTTTCCAATGGCATGTGAGGAAGATATGCAGCCAACCAGAAACAGACACGTGTGAGAAGCGGTATATAATGACCTGCGCAGCCAGCGTGGTGGACTTGGATGGACGGCGCCTGACATTTGGTTCTGGCTTGTGATTGGTCGATCAAGCCTGTTCTGTTTTGCCGGTTTCCTTCATCTTAGGCTTGGGTAATCTGCAATTTTGTGTAGTGTAGCGAGATGGCAGATTGCCGCCATCTTGGCGCTCAGTCATTGGTTAAATTTAATCAGCACGGCTTGGTTGCGACGTCATGTGCCTGAGGACGCGATTTCGGCTGCGTGGCATCACGCGGGCATTGCATAACGCGCAATGGACTGAGAGTCAATTCGCTTACGAGATTTCCGTTTCCATTGCGGCACTGCAGAACGGATCAACAGGAGAACAGGACGACCAGGGGAAGGTTATATAAACACCCTGTTTTTCCCCTCACGCCCGTCTAGATTGTGACTAGATCTTGGCTTGTTTTAGCCTTTATTAAAGGACTCCATTTTGCTTTGCCCTCTTCTTGATCATACCATAGGGCCGAAAAGTGCAGTAGCGACGGATAGGGGCGCAGACAATTGGACCACGCTGGCCTCAACCCATCCTCTGTCCCTCTGCGATCCAACGGCATGCGAGGAAGATAGGCAGCCAACCAGAGACAAACACGAATGGGGAGCAGTATATAATTAGCGGCGTAGGCATCATGGTGGATTGGATGGACGGCGCTCAGTGCATGTTTCTGGCTTGTGATTGGTCAATAAAGCCTGTTCTCTTGTGTCATTCTTCTTCATACTACAGGTCGGGTATTCTATAGTAGCGACGTTAAAATGCAGAGACATATTGGATCTCTCCGAGCTCAACCAACTCTCCTAATGACATTTGACGAAGATCTGCAGCCATCTAAAGACAAGGATGGACGCAAAACGCTATAAATTAGTGGCGCAGCCAGTGTCATGGACTTGGATGGACGGCGCATGAAGTGCGGTTCTGGCCTTGAATCTGTCAATATAAACTTGATTGTTGTTACAGTCTTCTTTATACTAGAGCTGCGACTCAAACATGATGCATAAATGGCAGGACATGAAACTAACACACCTGAATTACCATGGTGCCCCTATGCACTTTGTGGATGTCTGTTTTCCGGTAAGTTCACCGTCGGAAAGAACCCTAGGACTCTTTCAAAGCTATTACGTCCATTTTTTATTGCCGGCTGATAACGCCGGTTTAGATTTGATTCGGAGGATAGGATTTTCTTGACCTCCGGTATGAGAAGTGTAATAAGGTAATTATATCACTATACTTCGTCCGCTTTCAGCCCCAAGATAACTTTCTTGACGGACTGGACACGATACATGTTGGAGACTATACTATATAGGTCTACCAATAGCATAATTAGCAATGATCAAGTTCTTAAAGGTAAAGAACCCTCTTGGAGGAAATAACGAAGTTCTCACACAGCCTTTGTATAAGTTCTTTGTATGGAATTTTCGACGTGCGACCTGCTCTGCGTGTCCTAAATAGGGATTAGTTTGACGGGAACAGGATGGTGCAACCGCACCTAGGACATTTATGACATCAGCCAGCCATTCAAAAAAGTCACTGAATCCGTAAATTTGGGAAATATGACTGGGAAAGTCAATTGAATCAAAGTTGTCGACATGGTGAAAACAGTTTTTGGGTCCTACCTAGGACCACTGCCACCACTTATGACATGTTTGGACATGACAAGAAGGCGTAGGAAAGGTTCTTGGTAAAATAGACCAATGGCTGAGGAGTAAGATAACGACTCTCTGTCACCACGCTGCATGGTGTAGAATATCCGAGCCCTAGTATGAAGAAGACTTGTACAACAGAACAGGCTTTATTGACCGATCAGAAGCCAGAGCCACGCGTCAGGCCAATTCCATCCATGTCCGCCAGGCTGGCCACGCCGTTCATTATATACTGCATCTCATCCATGTCCATCTCTGGTTGGCTACATATCTTTCTCGCATGCCATTGGATCGCAGAGAGACACGGTATTGGCTGAGGCCAGGTGGTCCAACATGTTTGCGCCCTGATCCGACGCCACACCACACTACAATAGCGATTTATGCAGGCGCAGACATCTTGAAATCACACTGAACTTAGTGCTTGTTAATAATTGGATTAGATACACTAAGTAAGATGCGGACAGCGATAGATATAAGGTTCTGGCTTGTAGTTGTTCAAAATGACTGGCTGTTTGCAAGTCTTCTTCTTACTAGGGCTCAGGTATTCTACATTGATGATGTTAAATGCTTTTACGAAATGAGAATAAACCCATAGGCCTTTTTCAAGTCTGATACGGCGACAGTGGCAAAGATCCTTGTATGTTAATTGCAGTGGTAGTGGAAGTCAATCCAATATTTTAAACCATTCAACCAACAGATTTTACACGTGGTTAACTTTGCAATGTCTGAAGAGGGATTTGCTAGTCAGTGAAGACTACAAGGATATTGGGACTAGGTTGGACTGCAACTGGAGGTGTCCACTTTTAATGACTTGGTTTTTTTTTTTAAAAAATCAACAATGGCAATTTTAAGTTAGCCATAAAATACTTGGACAACCTTCTTGATAAGTGCGGAAGTACCAAGCTGAAGCTTTCATCATTGACATACTATTTTAAAGTGCATGTTGCCAAGTATGGAGGAGGCAGTGTAGCACTGAACTAGTAAATTGGTATATTGGATCACACCAAGCTCAGTTGGTCCTTGTTCACTTTGCGTTAAAACCGATAAACGTGGAAAAAATTGCACTCTCCGGGAAGCTCGGATGGAAGAAGGTTTTGGCTTGTGGTTGGTCTTTTGTTTCCATTTTCTTCGTATTACGTTTCAGGCATTCTAATGAAACTGGAGATTAGCTGACCTAATCGTCACCAGTCTGATCTTCTATCATGCATGAGAAGGACACTAATTTCTCTTCTTCTCTAAGGTAGAAGCTATTTTCAATTTCTGTTTTCGCTGATATTGTTCTGTCATTAATAAAAAACCAATTAAACCATTTTCGCATTCAGCTTAATGACAGACAGAACCTTTAACCATTTCTGTTAACCAGGCACGCTGAATTTTAAGGTATATTCTTCCGGCGGTTTCTAATTTTTAATAGTTGTAGTCTTTCTACTTGCCACACATAATTTAAGTTTCTTATGTAAGTAGACAACGGCAAAACAATCCACTATGTATTTTCAGGTAGTCAGTTTTGATGCTAAATAACCAAAAGATAGCCAAATACAAGTTAAACGACTGCGTTGAGAATGCTGGGGGAACTATTTATTGTAACGATTTTAACGAAAGTATTTGCTTAGCAAAAACGATGTTGCTTCGTGATCTTCCAGCTATTTTTTTGCAATTTTAATTACACTTTCTTAGGAGTCGTTTAAAATTAAGGGTTACTTAAAAACATCCAGTGACAGTCACACAGGTGCAAGACTACAATTGTCACAGTGAAACTTCTTACAAGGGTAAAATTTTACAAACTCAAAAATCGGGCATTTTGCTCTGAGGAATTTTTACCTTCCATCCTTAGGCTTTGAATTGTAAGATTTGCTGCATCTGAAAATGAAAAGCCTCAGTGATATTATCACGAACTACGAATCACAATGACCTTAAATCTCATCAATTGTGATGCAAAACATTTAGTCCTAACGCACAGTTAGTGGATGAATTGTCGTTTGCTTCTAAACTTTTTAAATAAAGCCTGAACATTTTGCCCTATGAAAGCGAATGAGCGAAACGCATTGCCGGGCTAGGTAGTATTAATGAAGGTTAATTCAAAGGCATTGGATCAAGTTGTACCTGTCAGCTTGTGTAGTTGAGTAGAACTTTAAGAGACACAGCAGGACATGGCAGCGTCATCTACAATCCTATTTTATTGGTTGTGAAGCGGTCCTGGTATATGTTACCTGCAATAGAAATCGGATGCGACCAATAGGGATATCCTTCCCTGGCGTGATTATGGAATGGGAACACGTTGACTCTGCCCAAATACTGATTGAAGTAGCCTTAAGCGGGATGCGCGATAGACAGAAGGTGTAGACGAGGCGGATCTTGTGTCTTGCATCCAACGACCATCGTCGTTGACGCGCCGTCTTGTCTAATTTACCCTATCCAGCATGATCCAGCTGGTTGCATAGATTCGTAGGTACGGCGCGTATCGCCAATTGGGGATAAAGGAGTTAGAGCCGTGGAAAACATCGCCGCGAAGGAGAAGGTTGCTCTTTGCATTCGGTCCCCCATTTCCTTGGCCATGCAGACTTTGGTCATAGATTAGGGCTCTATTTAAACCTTCCACTTGAATTTTCTTATAATGTCCAGTAATGGCTCCGACGCCGGGAGACCAGAGGTGTGTTTATATTGACTTATTTCTTTTCCGTCCGGGATTCTGGCTAAAAATCACAGTTACCCAGGCAAAAGAGAACTGCAGTGATGAGTGGACGGACGTCGGGGTACAGGTTGGGATAAGATCAGTGCCTGCAGTGGCTATACGAAAGCCACCCCGTTCTCTGTCGTCCAGTCTAAGGTTCTGCGTCGGGGTCACAAACGAACGATAATAGCCATTCAAGAACAGAAATAGTCACACTTTTTTCTGTTAACTGCTTTAAAATTTTTTAGAGTCTGGATTCTGATACTATCTGACCGATGAATTTAAATGACTTCTGTGAAAAGTAATATTTTTTGATTTATCGTCAATCCCGCTTTGAGATACCTCTTGAGGGTTTCTGCAGAATTATCAAGCAAATCATTATTGTTTGAGACAAACACGATGACGTCGTCTAGGTAGACTAAGCATTACTACTAGGGGAGCCCGTGTAGCAACTTGAGCATGACTCGGGCGAATTTCCTTTAAAAAGAAGCAAGGCTGTCTTTTTCCGGTCTTTTGGTCTACCTCATTTTGCTATTAGCCACTGGGACCGTCCCGTTTGAAGGAATATTTTGTCCGGCAAGAGCGTTAAGGAGATTATTCAAGCAGAGAAGAGAAAAGGAGGCTCGGGCTGATGCCAAGTTGGACTTCTGGTAGTCATTCTTCTTGACGAGACTGACTAATGCCCCCCATGTGCAGGAGAATAGGGCGATGATACCTTGCCGTAGGAGGTCGTCTAAGATCTTGTCCAGATCGGCATGGTGGTGCATTGGGATTCGTTGCCGATGAGCTGGATAATGTTCTTTCCTCTGATGTCCTGACCCAGCCTTTATAATAGTTATTGCAGGAGGTTACAGCTGTCCTGTATGATATTTCGGGGTAGGCTGTCAACGATCAATATGAGGTTTCTGTGAGTGCTAGTGGCGTCATTGTTGACTGGGAGAAAAGAAAACGCCAATCTTGCGAGCTTGACGAGGCCCGTAGTGCACTCGATAGCTCACTTGTGTGTGCCAAGAAAGTCTTAGTCTAGAACTACTTTCAAGCTACAGTCCAAAGAGATGTTCAATTCGTGACAGAACACCTTGGTGATCAAGGACGAATCGGTTATCGTGACGACACGAGGGGCGGAAGGGTTCGACACTGGGAGGATCGCAATTGCGAGCAACCTTAAATTGCTCACAAATACTTCTGTCCCACTTTGGTGGAAATCAAGTTTTTCCTTGGATTGCAAAGGGATGGGATTATGCCAAGAGGATAGAGCTAATTTAGAGTAACGCCATATCAGAAGTGTGGATGTTTGTTGTTTCCGCGACGTCGAGCCGCATTATAGTTGAGTTTGCTCTCTATGCGACATCATAGGTTGACAGATGTCTGTAGGCTGCAGGCATAAAGGTTACTGGGTCAAGTTTATCGTAGGGAACAGAGAGCAGTGTAGTAAAACCTAAGGAAAACACTGGGTGTAGCGGAGTAGGGTCACGAGGGGCTAGGAGGTGCATATGTAGATGTGCAAGTGCAGCGCCGAAACCTGATTGGTTCAGAGACGGCGGGGAGTTCGTCCGACGTGTAAAGGACCTCGCCATCAATGTATTGTATCACGGTATGATCTCGGATGCCTACCCCTATGCGTTTCACCAGCAATGCATCTGCTCCGTCCGGTGGATACACATTACGGACCAGTTGGGAAACTCTGCACCCCTAAAGACTCTCCAAGAGCCTGGCATTGTCGAAAAAATTCGAGTCAAATTCCGGCTGGTTATCGCTGCAAGCAAAACAGGCGCTGGATTACCTCTACGATAGCCTTGAAAAAGAAATCAAGGAAGATCTTGGACGAGAGGCTCTCCATGAGTTCGAGAGAGCGCTATGAGCATGTATATTAGAGATACCTGTTTTAAGCATAGAAGTTGGAGTTTGACAAAGGCATGCTGGTGCTTGAAATTGATCTTAAGGTCAGATCGGGGAGTAATTTTGAGGCTTGAAATAGACGAACAGCCGACGGCAAGAGTGGGTTGGGGTTTGAAACACTAGTATTACACGCTGCCACTAGTGGGTACTCGCTGCCACAAAAATGTGAAGTGCAAGCGGAAATCGAATTAGGAACAGCCTGTTTATTTGTCAAGCTAATTCTAGATTTTAGAGATCGGGCTGTTCTATAAAGGTTTAAATTGAAAAGGAGGTTATTGGTATCATAGCCTGCTGAGAAATGTTCATGGCTGTTACGCGTCCTTAATGCCAAGTAAGAAAGCCAAATATTAGGTTATTAGCAGCCAGTTTTTAATGTCCTGTGGTCAAAAGTATACGATGATCAATTTAAATTGACAATGTCTATAATGTACCTTTAGATTTGCTTTTCATTCACTTGCCTGTAAAGGATTTTATAGCTGAATTGATAACGTTCTAATTTGCAAATACATTATTCACTAGTGCACTGAATGAGAGCACATCTGCATCGGCCTTAATAAAAAAATGTCACATGTCCTAAATTTTAACCTGCCTGAATAAAAAGCCTACTTCGCCAACTAATAGGCTTTTATATTTGACCAATTTGCTTTAAATAATCGATGTTTTTAACTTTTCATTCCTCAAGAATTATTTTATGTAATGTCTGAAGTACATAAATGCTGCTATTATCCGTCTGAAAATTTTTGCTTTTGAATGAAAATCACGGCAGACATTTACGCAGTTGGTTCAATCCTTTCCATTGTACATCAAACTATTAGCGCAAAGTGGACATGTCAACAAAAAGTTAAAATTTGTTGGAGATCCCGGTTCGCTACAACTTTTTTTTACAAATTTTCCAACATAACCAATAAAGTTAAAACAAATATCATGAAGAAATTAAAATCGCAAATATATGCATTTTTGAAGCTGGATAAATTGGAGTTAACGAAATTTCGGACATCTGGGGATATTGCTTTTGTTTAAATCCAGAATAATAGATGGAAGGGGTTACTTGTTATAATAAAGTTTTAATTGCAGAAAATAGCTTTACAGCGCACTTAATACCTATAGAATGTGTACGGACATTTAGTTCAAATCAAAATGCGGAAGTGAGGACATTCTCAGTGTGTTTCGTCAATAGAGATGCCTGATTTTTGATGACCTAGCCAAAAATTAAACTACCATGGCCTTTTACGGAAATGTTTTAGGTTTGCGAATTTAGCATCAATATTTATACTTGATATGATTTTTAAAACATTTCAAGCATAATGCCTAATATTTTGTTCTTATTCTAGTAGAGCTGTTAGTGTATGAAAAATATCAGCGGTTACATGCATTCTTTCATCAGTTTCATTTTGAAAAGTGTGTGAGAATCGTGGAATTAATTGCGATTAATAACCACTAAAAAAGAAAATGAATAGTCCTGGAATAAAAATTTAAAAAATTGTAGTAAAAAATAATTATCAGACAGATCTGATAGCCCTAGATGACAAATTGCTACAACAAGTACAAAATCTCGCATTGGCTAGCGCGTATTACAGTTAACCCAAAAAGAATAATCACTTATATTTATAGTGGCAAAATGCTTACGATTAACACTTTAATAGAAGAAATTTCTGGATGATTCGTTTCATTATTTGAAAATTTCCTATATAATAGAGAAAAATTTAATGTGATTGTGTATGCATTTGTGTACTTACAGTCGTTTTGAGCATGACCTACTAATGAAATTGTTGCAATTTAATAATAACACAAAATCAAGAAAAAATCATTGTAATATGTCTCTCGTTGTCCACCAAACGCGATCACTCTCGAGACAAGAACGGGAAACAATAATTAAGTGAAAAGTTAGAAAATATAAATTAAATGCCTCAGGGAAATGTGTCAATTTATCAGATTGATTCAAATGACGAAAATATTTTCCTAAGTCTTGCTTTGCTAAAATACTGTTCCCCTCAAATTTTTTTTGAATGCAAGTTGTGAAAACAAATTAAAACGTTGTCAAAAATAGTTTTTGGATGCAACGTATTGTAAGGGAAACAATCATATCATAAAATGTCTTGATTAAACGTTCGACGTTATCATTGGCTAACCGAGTGCCATTATATTGACTGATAAGCTGGCGGCACTTTAGGTCTCTGTTGGCTGTGGTTGACGTGGCTACTACCATGAGGAAGTTGCGGGGCGGCACTACCAAAGAAACAAAGAAGGACAAGCTGGAAAAACGAAGGGATAAAGAGACCATCAACGAGCAGGTATTTAAAGTGGTTTTGCCAACTCTCGGAGTCATTACTCTCGGTCTCGTTATTGTTGTCTACCTGCTGTGCAAAGCTCCAGCTGTTAAAGAATCCTAGGACCGGTGAACTTTCATTAATTTTTGATCATTATTTTTCACATAACGTAGCGTGTATTTGTGAATAGGTGGGTATCTGTATAAATGGACCTTAGTTTTTCACTCGTCTTGTTTTTTTTTGTAACATCAAGATATGCGAATCGCTCCCATGCCTTGAGAAAAGAGTTAGAACAGATGAGGAATCAGTTAAATGCAGTTAAGTAATTCTTGTATGCATTGTCAGCTATTCGAACTACTCAGATCGAAACTGACGTTACACGTTACTTCGTTCTCATATTGTAAACGTGTCTGATAACCAGGAATAAGTTGCGATTTGTACAGGAAATACAAGCTTTCGATGTCATTTAGGTTTAATATAATTCAATAATTTGTTTTCTTTCGTAATAAGGCCCTACCAGTTGCCTCTAACGGTGGTTTATTTTTTACCTTCACTTGGACCTGGGGCAATTAACTTTCCCACTCGCATAAGGCGTCCATTACGTTAATCGCCTCCTGCAGTTTTTGTCAAATCTAAGCTCTTGGCAAACTATTTCGCCTATGACAAAACCACTATGAAAGTTTTAGGGCTCCTCAAAGCTCTCGATGCAGTTTAAGTTAGTCGTTTTATGCCGATAGTCATGCCTGACTAGCCTTTCCAGTAGTTCTGTTCTTTAGATTAGGAAAAGGACGTTGACGCTTAATCGAGTCTCAAAACGCAAATTTCGCCTTTCATTGCGGAAGAAGATATATTGGTCTCCTCGCACCTGATAATGCACAGATAGAACTGTTTAGAGACTCCAGAGGAGTCTGTTCTGGGCCACTGAGTTGAAGTTAACCCGAAAACGCTACCCTGATACCCGCGAAAAAGTGGGGACAACGGAGACACAACTGTCCACTAGATAGTTCAATCAAATGTTGTGTGTGGCGTTTGAGCGTGAGTTTACAGCCCAGAAGTGTGAAATAGCTTGTGTCAGAGATGTGCTAGTTTCGAGACTCGGTCGATAGTTATCAACCGTGGTGATAGTCCAGGATCAACATCCGCGCTAATTCGGTGTGTATGTGTGCTGAGGCTCGCACTTGACTGGTAACATGCTGTGAAAAGGGAATGGAGCGCCCGGATTCAACTCGAATCACATCAGGATCCAATTAGATTCTTTAAAGCTCTGGTACGCCAAGGATTGCAGCAAAGGTTATAGTTGCGGCTAAGTACTGTTGAGGCATTTATGTCGGACTCAGCTACGAGCATAAATATGAAGAATGCGGCCGATTGATTACACAGCTGTGGATATAACGTGAGAGAGGGCAGGGTAACTGGTGTAGAATGTCATAGTTCACGGCCATAAATGCGTTCCCCACGGCATGCTTGAAATTTGCGAAATAAGTTGCCTAATTCCTCAGCAGCCTTCAACTGAGTGAATACGTGAAATGTCGAGCATGTGTGGGGAGTAAGCTGTGTACTTGTTAAAAAAACTTAGGTTAAGACTCGGGCTATTTGAAGAAAAGACATGGCTGAACTCCGCAATTTTGAATTTACGAATTTCGTAGTTTGTTAGGATTTATAGACAGCTTAACGCAGTTAAATTGAATGTGCTAATGACAAAGTAATGTTGGAATGGTGTGACATTTCCATCCCATTTATACACCAGTGGTGTTTGTGTGCAATCACTAATCAGCATACGACCATCTCACTTGTCTTGAGTGCCGTGGTTAGATCCGTAACTGCGTAAAAGTGAACAAATTTGTTTACACAACCTAGTAACAGTTTCTGTGTGTTTGTGCGTGAAAGAGCTGCGTTAACTTTAAGGTCGAACCAATTTGTCGTTTGATTAGTGAGTGATAAGCTAAGAGTGGTAGTCGAGGCGGACAGACGCAAACAGTTGAAGTAACTGGAGCTTGGCACTGAGGGTGGAGTGGTTGTCACGTGATGAGGCAGGCGTGCTCGAGTATACGTGAGTAATTATGAGCGTTATTGAGATATCGCATGTCTTATTCAGCTACCCGTAGTCTACTCTAAGTCGAATGAAGTGTTCGGTTTACCAGCTTATCGTAAGAGAGTTAACGTCGTAATGTCAGTATTCTAGCTGGAGATGATGAGTTAGCGCGACGAAGCAGACACCTAGTTGTGTATTTTGGGTCGATTTCACCTGTCCTGGTGAATTGGGCATAGTCGCCAATGAAACCGATCTCCCGGATTGGTGGAAAGGTTTTTGACAAAGACGGAGTGTGTGTGCGCCTGTGAACGATCAAAATGCTTCACGTGACTGCCATTGGTAGGATTATGGCAGTCTAGCCTTAATGAGACTTGTTCGAGATCGTCTTCTTTGGTTTCCATGTCACACCTTGTCTACTTCGATCGTCGGATCTAAATTCTCACAATTAGTGAACGCCAGGATTATCTATGGACGAGCTGTAAACCAACAATATGTATTTTTTTGCAATTTTAATACGCTTATCAATTTTTTTAAAAAATTCTGCAACAAGTCTTCAGAGAGTGAATAATTATTTTATGCATGACCTGGAATCCTTTCGATGGTGATTAAAAAGGGATCCATTTCTTGCATCTGAGCCACCTCACATAAAACTTTCATAGGACCTTCGAGAATTCGCCCTTTAGCAAAAAAATTAGAATTTTCGCAGAAGTCTTAAACAACATTAAAAAAGCCTATTGATGCAGGTAAACAATAAAAATTTGTTGAAATCAAGCTTTATTCATCCGTCCGTCGCTACTAAGCCGGAGTTTCTCGTAACTGATTTAAATTTCAACAGGGAAATAAAGTAAACCCGGTGGTAAGTGGCTCCTTCACACAGACTCCCACCATATTTGTCGCCCACAGTCACTCAAACCCATTAGCATTCGTTAATTTGCATGCTTCGTACATTTGCATCGGTTAAAGGCTCCAGCATGAAGTGTCGAACCACACTGCAGTCACTGTTGAGTCGGCCCATAAATTCTATACTGATGCCTGCGAAGATCATCAAAACGAGATGGCGGAGACACAACCGTTTGACTGTTGTTGATCACTACGGTCAGTGTGAGCCTATAAAGTTACAAACGCCGAAATAATTGAAACGAGTACCGAGGGAGGGGTATAGACGGTTTCGCATTATCGGTAGCAACGCCGTGAAAATAAGGTTAGTGGGGCAAAGAATCAGCACGTGAAGCAGGGCAATTCACTACAGCTCTCTTCTAACAGAATTTCCAAAAGGTGGGCAGTGACTTTCGTGCAGCCAAAACGTGCTGTCGTTAAAATTTCGAATTGGGAAGAAGATGGCAGAAAGGCTTGGCGGTATTGTGTGAAGTCAAAAAAATTTTAAGACGACATGCTGCTGTAGAGATAACTTTTTTATTCGCATGTTATCTGAACGGTCCATCGCGTTATGCCTGTCTAGTGCCGTAATTTGAATCTTTTGGAAATGGTTAAGAGTTAAGAACAAGGCGATAGTGGTTCAGAAAGACCCCCTAGGCAAGCGTCGAAATTTGAGCCCGATGAGAGTAGAAGGGTGATTTTAGGTTGATAAAAACAAGAGTCGATTAATGAAGTAAGGTCGAGGAAGCAGAGGGAGAGTCGGGATCTAGATAGTGGCTAATGTATGGTGAAAAGATTAACTCAGGGTGACTTATCGTCAGCAGGAGGCAATGGAAACGGATAGTAATCACGTAGAGATTAGGTGGCGCCAAAAGAATAGGTCTAAGATAGGTTGACTGGGCTCAGAGATGAACCCTGGTTAAGCCAGTCATGAACTGAGCAATAAAGCCAGGCTGGTACTGACGAATAAAAAGTGTTGAACAAAGGGAATGATTACGGATCTGAAGTCGAGCGTAGTTAATTAGGAACGATTGTATGCCGAAACACGTAAAAGATTAGAAAGGCTTGATGGTTTATAATTTCGCTAAGCAGTAAAGTGCAGAATTTTTATGCTGCCCAACTAGCTTTAAAAGATCGAGATTAACCACCTTGTAGAAGTCGGTAAGAGTTCATCATTGGTGTCAACAATTGTTGAAGGACCCGCCGCGCAGTCATGTTTCGGCAGTTAATAACAACATTAGGCGATTCTATTTTTATGAATGACAAATTAAAACTGCTAGGATTCTATAAGCGAAGCCATGCATGATGCTCACTTTTACTTTTCAAATCTCTGTCTCCTGAATACACACTATGATATTCATCTAAGTGGCAGTTAGATGCAGCAATATTTGTGCAGCTGAATTTTGTCTACAGTCCATATTCTGATCCCTGTTATTCCTAGTAAGTCTTTAAAAGATTTAATTTGTCAGTTGAAGGTATTATAAGCATAATTAAGTTATCGGGATACTGAACATCGAATCTAGGTTTAAAAGCATTATTTTTCTTGAATGTACTGGCTTAAAAAACAAAATATCATATTCATGATATAAATCAATTAATACTTTTTTGCCACGCTAACCCTATAACCTTTTGCATTAATTTTTCATACCCTGTGTCGCTAACTGTCCAGACGTTGTCTTTTTGTCAGTTTAGCTAGATTTTAAAAGTTATTGTTGTTTATGCTAGACTTCAATCTTTTTTTCCGACCTCAACAAAGGAGAGTTTAAGTTGGCTGGTGCTTGGAATGTATTGGCTTCGTTTGCGCGCGAAAGTCAAAGTACTTCTTGTACTCTTGGTTAGTCCGCTGGTTCAATCTGAGTCAGATGGACATCCGGCATTTCACTTTTAATCCGGCAAGAATAGTTGAGACTGATATTGGCAAAAATCCAACTGATATATTAGCGTCGACGGAGGTGTCTATTTCTGATGAATCAGCTTTCATGCTTCTCGAGAAAATGCTGATGGAAACACCCCTATTTAAGATATACAGTGAACTGGAAAAGAGTAAGCTAATAACTGCTTCTAATTTGTTTAGTCTACCAGGAGGGTGTTTTGGTATTTTCCAGTGATTCTGAATTCATTGTAGAGGCAATACTTGGCAGATCCGTTAATAAGGTACTTTTGTTGACAGCACATAATGCAATAGGGCCGAGTATATTTCTGGATTAAATGGGAAGGGTGGCCTCCAAGCTTTAACACGTGGGAACCGGAAGAGAATTTGACTGGCTGTGAAGAAATGATTAAGGACTTCAGAGCAAAAAACCCCTTTAATTCTACAATGGTTAAGGTAACCTCTGTGCATTTGTCAAAAACATATTTGTAGTATAAGTATAACGCTTCGAAATCTCAACAAATAAAAGATTTGATGAATCGAATAAGAGAGGCAGCTGTTTTATCTAACTACACACCAACTAAATTGCTTCAATTATTTTTTGAAAGACTTAAACCGAAACCCCCAACTATCCATCGCTTCAGGGCCCCGAAGTCTACTAGTAACCGCTATGTACAAGGCGAAAGACCTCATGCATGTAAACGTCCCCGCTGGACCGCCAAGTCGCATGCTTCTCTACGTGAAGCCATCAATCAGTTCCAAACAATGCTTAACACCGTTTACTCAAACGAAGCCCCTATTTACGTCGAGAACAAAGTTGATCTGGAATGTAAGCTGCCTAATGCACGGCAGCACTTTTTTCGAAATCTAGCTACGTTTATTTTCGTAGGTCCTCCAAATGACTTCCAACCGATTCGTGACTATGTTCCGCACAAGGACGTCTTTCTTCCAACCAAGGCAGTTGTCGGCTGTCAATGTGCCAAGAACCTGAAGCCCAAAATCGGTTCTGGGACGGAGCTTTGTTGGGTTAATCGGCACAGTGGTTGCTGTGCCATTAACTCTGGCGCACGTGTTCCCTACAATTTGTCCAAGAAATTGCTTGTTCCTCCTGGACATCCGGTTTTTGAATGCAACTCCACGTGCGTCATTGTGATTAGTTGAATGTGCTAGTACCAAAGGTGCTTTGTTTTGCTTGGTTTCCGTGAAACTTCAAGATTTAAGTAAGATTATTTAAGTGGAGAATCCTTGCAAGTCATTTTCCGAGTTATTCTTGCACTTCCAGATGCGGATGTGGACCAACATGCCCATTTCGGGTTGTCCAACTTGGTCGGAAAGTCCCTCTCACCGTGTTTCGGACATCCAATGGCCGCGGTTGGGGTGTCAAAGCCGCAGAGCGCATCCCAAAAGGCACCTTTGTGTGCGAATATATCGGAGAAGTAAGCGGCGGTGTTTGTCACGTCTGCACCCTACTCGGCGCCTTTACTTCGCCCTCTATTTTCCCATTTTAGATTATTACTTTTGAGGAGGCAGAACAAAGGGGTCAGTCGTACGACAAGCAACGCATGACCTACCTGTTTGATCTAGATTTTGATGGCGAAACTCACTACACTGTTGATGCCTTCCAAATGGGCAATGTCTCGCACTTTATCAACCACAGTGTGAGTTTGTCCTTACTCTCATTATCTTCTTTAAGCTCACTCCTAGAGAGTGTCAATAAAGCGAACCATCTCCATGCCTCGAATTTTTGTTCATTCTCCGAAGCCTAACCTCCAATCGCCCGTTTCAGACATGGCAAACCGACACCCAACAAAAACTTGGTCAATTTACCTCTGTTGCGTCCCACTCGATGCTCAATCCAAGTCAATGTTGAGTAGAGTGGAAATCGCGGTTTCCCAGCCTGAAAGTGTAAATCTCACCAATTGCCATCTTCCTCATTATAGGGTTCAAAGGGTGCGCTAAGTAGGGTCGCAGGTGACTCCGAACCTTTTCGGGTCGCTTTTAAACGTCGACCGAGACTTTACACGTTGTGCTATTGCTGGCCACGCGACGATTTCGATTGCTCCACTGCCTTTGGGTCGTGTGACTGTTAGTCCTTTCTTGCTTTTCATCTAGTGTAATCCAAATTTGACAGTGCGCTGTACCTTTATTGAGTGTCTGAACACTGAACTGCCTCGACTGGCCTTGTTTGCGTCTCGAAATATCAGCCGCAACGAAGAAATCACCTTCGATTATCAGATGACCGGTGAGTTGTGTGTCCGCGTAGATCACGTGCGCCCAAGACCGAGTGTAACACGCTGTCGTGTCGACTATTCTCGTCTACTTCCTGTGCTGCCAACGAATGTTGGTGTATTCGTCTCTCCAGTTACTCTAGCGGGTATCGTATGCAGCGAGTGTGGATAAACGCTTCTTGTGTGGGTGTTTAGGTGCCCTTGATAGCAACGACGAGAACGGCGACATTTCCGAGGTCAGTCTTAACACCTCCGGACAACTGGAAGCCGACGAGGCCGCGTCGAAGGCCCTCACCGGTTCGTCCAGGAGCAAATTGCCCTCGGAAGGTAGCAGTTCAGCCGATCCACCCGACAACTTCAGTGAGGTACGTGGCAGCGCTTTTGCGCTGCGTCGCTGGAGCACGGCGACTGTCGGCTCCCTTTGAACGCGTTACTTCCAGTCTTGAAGTCACCATCGGCTCAGGAGAAAGAACTAAGTGACTGCATGTGCACCCCTTTGCTAACTTCGACTCCTTTTTTCCACCACAGCGAGTCAATATTACTGGTCTGAAGCGACGCCACTCTTGTGCTTCCAGCACCGCGACGGAATCGTCGTTGTTGAATCTGCGTCAGGCGAAATGTGTGAAACGAGACAGCCAGACACGATGTATGCGTAATACCAACCTAATAACATTGATGCGGCCATGCTAATTTGAGGTTAGGCAGTTTGACTAAAGCCGATCGGTCGATTTCCCGGCTAACGGTCGAGTGATTTGGTCGTCTGGCTCCACCAATCATCCCCATTCGTTAAAATTAGGCAAAATTCGGAATCTCGCTAGCGGTGTTTTCCGCTAAATGGACAGAGTAACTGATGCTTTGACCATTTCTAAGTGCGCAAATATCTATCAAAATAACTTGTAATTAGCACACTCACACACGCTCCTAAGGCTTGTGACAGCCAATAAAAAGTGGCCGTGAGTCCCACAGTGATGAAAGTTGATTGGTCAGGTTAAAGTCGAACAAATGTAGCACCTTTCAGCCCTTACCAAATTCAAGAAAGTCTTTCTTGTGAATCTTAATCTTGTCTTCTTCTGGTTTTATTGTAGGTGTCCTCTTGTAGTAAGACGTCCATGGTCAAGGAACCAAAGGTATACCCCTATTTGACACCGGTCTATCTGCGTATCTGTTTTTTCGTGTATTCTCATTGGTCAGAACTAGGTTCCTAATCTAGCCCACGGTATCAATCTTAATTGAGTGAATCTATTAACCCGCTAGGTGCCGTGTTACACGTAGAATGGGATAAATCGGTAATACTAGGTGTTTGGGGAGTATCGGCTTTGTAGACGCTCTCAGATTTTTTTGTTTTTTGACCTTTTAGAGACTCAAAATGAAGTGTTTGTGCGGTGCGAAGAATTGCCGTGGCTACCTCGTCAGTTGATCAGAATTTCGAGTGTACATTTTGCCTGAACTTTCGTGACCAACCTCGTATGCGATTTGCCACGAGAATGTGCCTGCATTGCACCGTAACAATCACTGTGTACGACCATGCGTAATTTAATAATAACTCCCTTTTAACCCTCTCATTTGGATTGTACTGATCCGGTGCTTGGGACGTTATAGCTGGATTGTCTGATCTGAATTTGGAATGTGCAGTGTTCGAAGTAGTACGTATGTATAGTCTGGCGCATACATAGGCTGTATGTGGCGTATAAATATGGTGTGCCAAATCTTTGTATAAGTGAAGTTTATGGAAGTAGCTGAACCGGTGGATCGATAGGAAAACGAGTTGGTGAGGTAAGATACATATTCACGAGAAATTGATGGTCTTAGTAAAAGCAGAGAATAGGCTTCCAAATAGGCGCAATTAAGAAAAATTTGGGTAAAATTGAAATCCAGGAGGGGGGAAGTGATAGACCAATAGGATTTGTCGGTGTGTTAATGCTAGAAGTGCAATATTTTGTCAGCTTGCTTTTCTTGCTGTTCGAACCACAGGGCGAAACGTACACTTAGAAACCCAAAAAATGCCCCCAAAACGGCATCTTTATCGAAATTGGTCATTTGGGCAAACGGGTTTTGGTGTAAAAGTACTTGCCCAAAACACCACGAATGCACCCTGCTAAGATTTCGACGTGGCTGCGAATTTGTCATGTGAACACAAATTCATGTGTATCAGGTTTTAAGTACGCTTTCAGGCGCGACAAAATCCACCATTGGAGTTCCAGGTAAATTACAGTCAATTTCTTCCCCTGGGCGAATTCGGCCATGCTACACGGCCGCCCTCAGCCAATCCGGATTCAAACATACGATGACGCATTTGTGACGTGTAGACTACGCCGGCGCATTCATAGCGCGTATCGGAAAAGTTAGGTGCGCGCGCGCGCCATGCCGTCTGTGTTAGTTGGTTAAAACCAACTGAAGGACGATAACTGGAAGGAATTTTTTGTCAATGGATGAGCAGATGCACAAAGCCGGGAGATACTCGTGTTCAACTAATTTAATTCTGCTCTTTCTTGTTTACATATTATTAGAATATTAGGAACTCTCAAGACATGCAACGGTCGCATATATGTCGCTTGGGATATTGAGGATCCGACTGTTAAATAGTTAATGATTGCAAGTTGGGGACATAATGTGGGTGATGGTGCGTAGCCTACTGAATTATAGCGAGTGATTTGACGTGAATTAGTGTTGGATGAATTTTTGAAACAGCACATAAGTTGTTTGGGATTTTCAAGGCGATATAACGTTTTGAAAATATCAATCAGACTTCAGACATCGAAAAAACTTAGTTCTGTAGAAATGCTTATTTTGAAGAAACGTGAGTGCTGGATTCAGGGGCTTTGTGTCATGGACGTATCCTGGATACTAGCCAGCATCGAGAGTACAACATGAGGATGAAATGGAAGCCATTAGCAAAATGGTGGTAACTGAACTTCATTTAATATATACAACTGTGTGTAGAATTAGGTCGGAGGTGGGTTGGAAAGCCCCACTTGGCCAGATACAGTCGTCTACAGTACGGAAGGATTGACGTCGATGGAACAACCGCAATGGATCGTCAGCGATATGACGATCTTCCAGTTTTCTGTTAACTATTGTTTAGTGGTCCTCCTCTGTCAAACTTCTTGAAAAGCGTTTCCCGACCCGTTGGTTTTGATGTACTCGCCCTCTCTGATCTTAACCATAGCATGTCCTTTGAGTGTCCATGCTATTGCTGCTTCCGGACACTAGACATGGTCAGAATTTCGTTAGGGCGACTTCCTCCAGAATCCGAATAGTTGCCTGAAGTAGCACGCCTAAGGCCAGATACTTGAGGGAAGTTAGGAGATAGTTGGATATTATACGTCGTCAACGGTTATGCTGAAATAAGCCATCATGGATGCTGAAACATAGCAGTGGGAAGAACCAACTTCGATCTGGAGGTAGATCTCAGCGACTTCGAGACTGGCAAAACATCTGTCACCGTCCAGGGATGTTGATAGGTTCTCTGGACCTGGCAGATTACGGTGGTGCTATTCTGGGACTGTGTTGAAGTCAGTAGAGAAATCGGCTCATATGCGGTGGAAGATATTGGTACTCTTAAACTCGACTACGGACTTCGTTCGCCTGGAAGTATTCGACACCAGAAATTGGGTACCTTTAGGCTTACAACGCTAGAGTTTAGCAGAATGCTGGACATTGGGTTTAAAGCGCATTTTCGACTTAACGTCTTGCAGGGAGCAAAGGGTCGTCTGTGTGGCAAAACAGACTGCCAAGGCAACCGATGATGTCATGATTAGTCCAATTGGTGCTCTATTGAGTGAGTGCCCGAGTGTTACTAAGATGATGATAATGATGTAAAGGAACTATATGTCCATCCGGTAGGACATCGGTGTACTGCCGCCATCCATCGGTACTGGCGTAGATGGTGACATCTCCGGTATACGATGTAATGGATGGGCCGACTAACTTAGCCTGTGCACCTTGGTAAAATTGTGGGACGGATTGATCCTGATGGACACTCGAAACGGGTATTACTTGATATTTCGATCCACAGTTTTCCATTGTGCTGGCATCAAGGTACAGGTGAACTCCAAATTAGACCGATTCATAATCAATGTTTGATTACGTCGCATATAGCTGGGAGTGCCACTAGAAGATTCTGCTCGAGACGATTGCATAGTCAGATCGGTGTTCCCAAGTTGTTAGGCTGAGTAGATGATCTGTCTCGTTACAGAATCGATTCAGAAGATTTTGAAGGAGAATGAGTATGCAGTACCTGTCTAGCTCTGTCAGTTCAAGTTTACAAACCAGAGACAGGCGCTCAAAGCGTCATGCTATTATCGATCGCAGGCAGAGTTTGGATACGTCAACAGATCGTCGAAACCAAATGTATAAAAAGTCTTGTTTCCTAGAATGCAGTTTGTAACTCTTACGATACCTGAGACACCGTTGACGAAGGTAGACTTGTTGGAGAACTCCTGGCGTCTCGTCAACGCAACCAACCGCCTCCAGAATAATTGGTATAGCAATTATAGACAAATTAAGAGCTGTGATAAAGCCTTGAGAACAGGAAGACGATATCATGTCGATGTGCTTGTAAGAAGAGCGTATGCACGTAAAGTTTGCCAGTTTCGTCTAAGTCGAAATTTACAAATAGGGATTGAGATTAGTTGCTTGTTTTAGTCAAACGAAGTCCGATCTAAAAGTTTTTCTAGGCGCTGAATGAACGCAGATAAAAATCAGCTCTAAAGTTCCACCAAGAACATTTTCAAGAGTTATCTGCAGCTCAGAAATTATCATGCGCACACTTAAAACTAAGTACACTTCTGCCAAGTTCCGTGATTGCTTTTAAATGCGACATCTTTGACCGATTCCACACTTGGCAAAACCACTGTCAATTTTTTTCCCCAGGGTGCGTTTGCATGTCACACGTCCAAACCCAACCAATCGCGGTGAAAGAACGCGATGACGCATTTGAGACGCCGCACACACAGCGCATAAGGTTTGTGCGCGCGTGCGCGTCGAAATCTTGTGCGCGCCAAAGTGAAAGTGTTAGTTGATTAAAACCACCCGAAGGACGAATGTTAATAGTCATTTTAACGATAAAAGAAGCACGAATTTAAGAACAAAGACTATGTTATTTATTATCATGAATTTAATGCACATATATCTTTCTATCAAATAATCCCGGTTAGAAATAAAATGACGCGAATCTGTCTACACACATAGGATGAAATATTGTTAATGACACTAACTTTTAAAATCAAGATTCCTGTTGCCTGGAGAGTGTTTTAAGAGAAAAAGTTTAAAATTAATGATGTTTGCATTATAAGCTGATAAATATTGAAACCATGTAGGATATTGGTGGATATTCACTAGAATATCGATGAATGAATATGCGTAGTGGCGTGTCACCTACATACTTCATGGTATTGATATGAGGTGGTCTGGCGTCATCATAAAAAATTTTATTTCAGAAATTCCTGCTGGCCTCTAACCTGACAAAACACTTAGGATCGCCAGGCAGTTGCAAGAAATTCATTTTTTGTCAATATCTGGTGGGCTTTAATCCCAAGATTGACCTGGTTTTGTGGATGTATCATTAAACTCAAATGTGCATGCGTGAATCGGTAGTGTATTGTCATGGGCCGAGGAAAGGAAGACGTTTCTGATAGTTACTTGGCAACAAGGTAGCATTATAAGTCACTAGCAAATTTGCGGTGAATAGACTTCATTCCCTAGTTACGATGATGTGTCGATTTAAATCTACGATGGACTCTAAAACAAGGGTCTATGGCGTAAAATGACTTCTGCAAATGCGAATCAACTGCCTGCAATGCAGATTTGTCGAAATTGATGGGGTGTCATATCACTTGGAATCGTTAGTTATATGGCGCTATCTCCGGTTGGACGACATTATTTGTGGCCTCTGATCCCATGTCGCGGTAACGTGGTGGCACAAAATGACTTCTTGCGAAAAATAATAAGGGCTTTATACCTAAGTTGTCTTTACCATTGTTTTGTCGATATCAGTTATCGATTATGTTGACTACAGCAACCTATTAGATGATCATGTAACACACCTCTTTTCACTAATTGACCTTACTCAAGGCACATCTTTTAAAAAAAAATTCTTTCATTGATGTCGGATTCAAAATAGGGGATATGGAAATTCAGGTAAGTGCTGATCACGGCGTCCTTGGTTTGGATTTTTTGAAATCTGGTTAGCTGCCTGAAGTTTTGTAGATATTACCAGATGCAGAGGGAATGTCTGAGAGAATTTGCACTTCTCTGAGTAAATTTGTAACTCACTTGCGATTACGCTTTCATGGTAGATGTTAGGCAGGAAGTTAGGCATGACTTGATCGATAACAGTTATAGCTGCATTTGCGATTTCAAGTTTAGGCTACCATTATTTACTGCAAGTAGCTTTTGATTAGTTTACCGGTTTCTGGAATATTGTAGTGGTATTGTTCTAAGGCTGCGGTTCATATGTGGAGTAATCCATTGCCTCTCTTTACCTCGACAACCAATGCCGAATGCCGTGTGGATTGTGACATCAGGGATCGAACACGGCCTTGCTTGCGGTGTTGGAGTGTAGCATCAACCAAACACAAAGGAAGCGCAGTAGGCAAAATTTTAGATGTTGTTGTGGCTTGGCGTCTTGCAGGAGGCGAAGGATGGTGTGTCAATGATCTCTCTGGAAGATATTTGCAAGGCGGAAAATGTTGAAAGGTAGTGACTGGAGGTAAGCCTGATTGGTGATCAACCAATTGATAATGTTGACAATGACATTGGCCTTCAATGTCAACCTGTAGGCAAACTGGTCAAGGTGACTGTGGACTTGCACCACGCTACGCCTGTTTGGCATGTGAAAAGTGGAATGTCTGACTGGCTGTAATTTGTAACCAAATCACGTCTACAACTGACATCAACCGATCTTCCATTATGCTGGCATCAATGCCACCTTCTGGTTGAAGCCAACAGCACTGAAACATTCTTGGAGAAATGTCTTTCAACCTTCTAGGACGGCCTAACCTGCATTTTGCCCCATTCAACTGCGACTGTGAAGTAGTGGACGAGCCACTGTATGGCTCCGATCTTCAGATGATTGCACAGATGGTTTCCATCGTCTACATACCAAGAAACTAGTCGTCATGTACATTCTGAGTTTGTCTTTACGATCGAAAACCTTCCATTGGTCTGTTCTAACAGATGAAGTGTCACGCTAAACGAATGATCTTGCGAATATGAAATGAGAATGGGATTTGTGCAACTGGTCAAATCCCACCGGTTCAAGGTTACATGTATTCCAGGACTAATGCTGTGATCACGGATAAATCCGGAATGGGTTTTTCAGTAGTCAAAACCAAGCTTGCACGACCGGGACCAGATAACGAATTCCTTGATATAACCAAACATAATAAAATGGCTTTGGGTGAGAGCTGTTATATGGGTTTCAGTGAAGTTCATTGTCATTAATTATCATCTGCTTGGACAGTGTAACTAGCAGATGGAGCAACGAGTAAACGGCAGTTATTTTTTCCCCTGTGTTCGATTGGCTGCGACGGACAGCCATTCACAACCAATCCCGGTTGGAGCACGCAATGACGCACTTGTGACGTCAAATATGCCAGATTATCCACAGCGCGTTAAGGCGTGCGTGCGTATGTGTGCGTGTCTGGGCGACAATCTTGCGCGCGCCAAACTGTAAGCGTTGGTCGATTAAAACTAACGGAAGGACGTCAACTGGTAGCAGTTTTTCAAGCTAGTAAAAAAATACTTTAAAACTTAAAATATTTATTTATTTTTACGCGTTTATTTTAAAGCATATATCATTAGAAAAAATTCCAGTTGGAAACCCACTTAAGACCGGATTTACTCAATATGTATGAAGGGATATGGGTAATTACTATAAATTTTGAAGTCGAAAATCCTGTTGCCTGCAAAATATCATCTAATTATTGATAAAAACTGTTGATGATGATCACTTTGCAAGTCAAAAAAATTATCTAAGTCAATTAATTTATTAAGGGATGTCCATTTCACTAGAAATTTGGGCATCGCCACTGAGGACTAGGAACGAAGCATGCAATGTGGAGTTTGGCCTAAGGACCCTTAGGTATATGTTAGAGGTAAAATAGAGTCCTTGTCCAAGGCAAAGTGTCATGTGATGCAAATTTGTTGATAACCTTGAAACAGTACGTATGAGGGTAGGGTAATTCTTGACGATTTACTTTCGTCAATGTCGACTAAGCTTTACCCATGAAAAAAGCTTAGTTTTGTATTAGGGCTTTTTAAATAACCGTGAATACATGATCACTGACGCCATAACATGGATCAAAGAAAGGACGACGTATTAGTTCGTTTTTAGGCAAAAAAACAGCACACGGAAAAGGGCCGGATGAGCTTGGACTTTCGATAGTCCATTTATAACCACATAAATTATGAGAAAAATGCAAAGGTGGATCGGATTTAGTCAGCGGTAAACGCACTATCGAAGACATGTTGACAAAAAAGCGGATTTTTGAAACATGGAATAACCATCCACAATACTAAATAGCTGTCGTAGCCAGAAGAACTAATACGGATCTTTACATACGTGAATGTGTATAGAAGTGCCTGTGATGAATGTAGGCTTTGAAACCAGGGCACTCTAACGTGGTGAATTAAAAAAATATATCGCAAAAGAGATGTATCACAAAATTATATTCAGAGATTTCTTCTTGATTCAGTAAGCGAAATGCATGCAACACCACGTCGTTGCACGTCGTAGCTGGCAGGAAAAACATGATGTAAATTGGTCTTGATGATCTTATTTGTCATGATGTTTAATGGGCTATGTCATATTGCTTTAATCGCTCGTAAGAGCTGGGTACTGAGTTGATTTGCTTATAGATATCGCAACTACAGCATATCATGGAAAGTGTACAGTTTCATTGTCGTCGGATTTCAGGTTAAAAAAATTGCATAGGTCAAGCAGGAACTTATCACACACAAGAAGCACGTGAATGTCCATGAATCGTACATGCTGCCTAATGTACCGTAAGTAAAATCAGCTACCTGGCAAAACTACATAAATATTCGCACTTTCGTAGACACATTAAAAGCACATGTGCAAAACCCGCTTAAGGAAGGTGTCGATTAACATGCTGAGAAGAAATGACTTAGGAAAAACATCGATCTGGATATGGTGCATTGTAATTTCGAGTTACGTGGGACATCTGTCATTGCTTAGAGTAGTAAATATATTCTTAGGAGCTAGTGGCAGTGGTGGTCTATGCTGTATAAACGCTGGGGATCCATTGGCTGTCTTCGCCTCAACAACTAACACCACGCACCAGTAGGAGTGTGATATCAGTGGTGTGCCCTCTTCACGTTCACGACTTTAAAATTCAGCATCTACCAAAATTAACGGAGGTCAGTAGATATACGTCATTATGTAATCGCAAGCAGACGCAGTACACACCCTCGGATCGTAAAAACCAAGCCGTGAAATGCAATCTTACTGTGATTTGGTAGAATGTGACACTAAAGATACACATTCAAGCTTAAGACGTTAGAATTCATTATCAGCGAAATGCAACGGAATTTACTTGATGGGTATTCAGACGACACGTTTGCTTGGTGCCTTGCTTGTGCGCTATATTATTGTCCACCGTCGAACCGGAAGACACCATTAATACTGTAAATGGTCTGTTAGGCAACATACGGATCAGCTGACTATGGCCTCAGGCTGTGATGGAGACAGGTGTCATGGTGGATATGTGTCATGATCTGATGGTAAGAAGTGACGGAATACTTTCCCACACCGTCAGAACTACGTTTCGAACTACATGCAGCTTACTAGATCAT